>VXAB01010292.1:528360-665512 GCA_013399175.1 Odontophorus gujanensis | reverse complement strand
CTCACCCCACCCCTCCCCGCTCCGGGCTCCTCTCCCGCCGGCCGGGTCCCGGAGCGCCGCCACCGTCGGGGTGTGAGCGGGGCCCGGCGCCGTGCCGGGCCGTCCCCTCGCCGGCGGGGCCATGGCCGCGAGCGCCAAGCGGAAGCAGGAGGAGAAGCACCTGAAGCTGCTGCGGGAGATGAGCAGCCTCCCGCCCAACCGCAAGTGCTTCGACTGCGACCAGCGCGGCCCCACCTACACCGACATGACGGTGGGCAGCTTCGTGTGCACCTCCTGCTCCGGCATCCTGTGAGTGCGGGCGGCGGGGGCTTTCGGGGCGGTCCCTCGGCTGGAGCCGGCCCGACTGTCGCGGGGTGACCTCCGCCCCTGCTCGGCCGCGGCTCCGGGCCGAGCCCTCGGCCACGTCGGCCGGCGCGGGGCTGCTCGAGGAGGCGGCACGGAGCTCTCCCCGGGGTGCTCGCTGAAATCCGCCCCCCCGGGCAGCGGTTCGGTGGTTCCTAGCGGCTGTGTGCGGCCTTGGCTTTATCCCGTTCCTGCTGGCGAGGAGGCGTTCTCCTGCACGTAGGGAGTGCGAGCGTTTTNTGGCACTGAGGGACGCGGCCGGTGCGGCCATAACGGTCGCGCCACACCACGGAATGGACGAAGGGTGAGAGGGCGGTGCAGAACGCCGGACCCAAACCCTTCGTTCCTTTGACGCTTTCCTACTGAGGTTCTCCACAGAACCGCCCCCTCCCCTCTCCCGCCACACCGCCCCGCTGGGTCACGCCGGGTAACGCAGCCCCGTCGGCGGCGCCGCCTCCCCCGGGTCGGGGTCAGAGGCGGGAGGGAGTGCGTCCTCCCGGCCGGCAGGGGGCTCTGCAGCCGGCGAGGACGCTCGGCTCCGCCGCTCCGTCGCCGCCATCTCCTTGTCTGATCTCATAAAGGTGTCGCGCAGGTTCCGCCCGGGCTCGTCATTCAGCCGCCCCGGGCCCGGCGCTGCCGCCGGCCTCTTCCGCGCCGCTGCCCTCGGCCAGGCCCGGTCCGGCCCCTCCTTCTTTTTCCCCTTCCTCCTTCTCTCGCGGTGCCGCCAACCGGCGCGAGCGGCNTTTATCCCGTTCCTGCTGGCGAGGAGGCGTTCTCCTGCACGTAGGGAGTGCGAGCGTTTTCCTCCGGTGTTGGGGGTGGGGGGACGGCGGCAGCGTGGAGCCTTGAACGGGGCTGAAGATGCGGCGAAGACGAACGCTTCTGGAGGGGAGAAAAGAGGGCACGCGTGACCAAGCGGTTCGCTTTCGTGTCACGAAAGACGTGGGGAGACAAACCCTGTTGCGAATACTGTGTCTTTGGCACTGAAAAACCTTGCTTCGGTGTTAGATCACCAGTTTGGCCTTTTCGTGTATCAGTTATACTTGCCATTAGTGTAAGACAACTCTATCCTGTTGATAGAGTTGTCTTACTAGCTAGCAGGATCATCCCCAGCCTTAGTGGGTTTAATAGAATTGATCAGAAAAAGTTGACTTTTTTCAAATGTTTCATTACGCATACAAACTTTGTACATAATTCTTACAAAGGAATTTGTTCTGATGAAGTAGATTGCATTTTTTCCTGTTCCTCATTCCTGCATGGGCCTCCCCCTCCTCCTCCCTTTCCCACCCTTCCTCCTCCTCAGAGCATTTATGAAATTAAACTGGTGGAGATAAGTCAGTTATGAATTTCAGTTTTTGTCATCAGAATGTCAGTCACATACACATAAGCTGGAGAAAAAGTCTACTGACTTCAGTGGTACTGTTTGCTTAAAGTCTGTTTGCTTGTTTGTGTTTCTGTGGCATTGAGCAGGATCAAAGTATTGGCCAAGTGGTATGTCAAAGGATACATATTTTTGTCTGTAAGGGTTTGAGTTCATAAAACACATATAGGAACCTGAATGAAGTTCTGTCCCTAACTAGGAAGGACTGAGTACCCCTTGTAGGTCCTCCAAGTAGTCTGATGTTTTAGAACAAAGTTGCTAATTGTAATGAGACTCAAAACAAAGCAAACATGTAAGTTCTGTGCTGAATTCACATGGAACAAACTGCCTTTTATACCGGACAGCTAGTTAGGCTTTTTTTCTGCTTTGTGTAGACTTTTTCACAGGCTTGATGCAGATACAGAAAGTACATTCAGGTTTGGAAGCTGAAAAGGGACTCTTGCTTTTGACATACACATGGCACTTGATCAGCCAGCCCTGGCCATTGTTTGCTATGCTAGCAAACTGTTATTTGTGCTGGCATGTGAAACTATTTTAAGCTACTGCAGAGGGCTTATTTAATGGTTGCACATGTTCTTACTGGTTAAACTGTCAGCGTGACAAAACTACTTGATGAGTATATTCTTGACCTTTTTCAGGCTTCTTAATTTTAATAAATGTATCATGACTGCTGTTGAGATGTTTAGTGTGGCTTTGGAAGGTTTTTTTCCTTCTATCTGTTGGCTGTGATGTATGGTCTACTAATGTCCATTGTCCATACAGTAACATCAAGGACGTACATGCGATGGAACAGCTAGCAAGCAAGGGGCAGCTGTCACTCGCTGTCAAGTTAGCTATCATTTGGTTCCTATTGTGCCTAAAGAAAGTAAGGCTTTTTCTGAAAGATACTGATAAATAATAATCTAATAAAATACCAGTTGCTCTCTTATTCTAAATATACTGTGTTTCTATTAAAATAAAAGGTTTTTACTACTTATATCTAGTAACATCAATGCTTAAAGCTATTATAAAGGACTGTTAAGAAGACTAAGTTTTCTACTGAATTAAAACTGGGTCCATTCATATTGACTTGAAAGCACTTTCAGAAATTGTGTATGCAGATCATACATGCTGTTTTTAACACCTTTAGAACCTAGGCAGTGGGATATTTCTCTTAGCAGTGAGACAGCATGGAGATAGGCAAGGCCTGCCTCATAACTAGAAACTGTGGGGTTTTTTTTAACCTTTGTCAGGATAGACGTTCAGACAACTTGTTTATTTCCAAATGTTTTTTAGTGGAGAGTTCCACAGTGGAGGGGAATGACTTGGGAAGAAACCACGTGATGGCAAATGAATGTAAAAGTCCTGATGCATCTGTAGTTCTTAATGGCTGCTTGCATTCTGCTTCATAATACTTGTTTTACTGTAAGGCTTTAATATTATTACTTGGTCTTGCTTGTATGCTATGTGAATGACTTCCATTGCTTCCTGTTTTAATTAACTTTTTTTCTAGTCTGGTGCAGGAAGTATTCTTGGAGTAATAGACTGTGTTTTTTTTTTGGTTTTTTTTTTTCAAATAAGGTGCCCAGTGCAAGATTAGAAGACTGATACCTTAACAAGTCTCCTTCAGAAAGGTTACTCGGTTAATTCTAGTGTGTCGCTGCTAATATCAGTATCAACTTCAGCAAATATGTTGTTCTAGTTACAATTCTAAACTCTGAAGTCTGATACCTGGCTAGGCTTTTATTTGCAAGTTCTCTGGGGTGTTTATTCAGTCTGTTCAGACCCAAAGCCTTCGTTTGGGATCAGTCATTAATTCCTAGTGATATCTGCTAATGCTTCTGTGTATGGGAAGATATCAATGCTATTTATTTCTAGATCTAGCTTTAAGAACTGTGACTGTAAGTGCTTCCAAAAGAGTCTGATCAGCTTGTTCAAGTGCTGCTGAAAATGGAAAAGAACTAGCGAGTTTAAATTCTGTTTCTGACTTAAATGTTGAAGGTGAGTCATGCCAAGTAAGTTGCTCATAGCATAGAGGAGGTCCTTTTCCATAACATGTATTGCTTAGGCATTCCCATCAGGCTGAGATTATCAGAGTAAAGTCTGTACGAAATGGAGAGTGCGGGAGAAAGTTCATGCCACCATGGTCTGCCTGACCCTTGTTTAAGCTCTCTTTATATGGAAGTAGAGCAGTGTACAGTCATGGAAGCTGTGCCTAATTCTGCTTTTTGGTGTTGGAAAAGTACGTAAGATGTGTAGAATTATAAGCATCATCATTTTTCCTCATTGTGGGAGGAAATGCTATATGGGGGCGGTCTTGTCGGGTCAAGATCTAGGATAGTACTAAACTAGTAAACTAGTACTAAACTACTTTTCTTTGTTATAATGATGTTGGCAGATCCTTTTTGTTTGAGAAAAGCCCTTTGGTTTACAGGCTTGTGTTTGGTAGTGATGTGTGTTTTCTTGGATGCTACTGTATCCTGCTGATAGTGACATCCTCTCTTTATCTTAATCACACGCTGCTTTGACTTGTTTCTCAGCTGTCTCTGTATGTCTTTGCTTTCAAATACCTCTGCTCGTCAGCCTACTCCCAGTTATCATGAATTACAGTGTTTGTAAATTCTTGAATAAAAGATTACCTGTTTGACTAAGAGTCCACTTCCAGTTCTGTACTGTAGAAACTCTTGATGCAATCTTACCTGGTAGATGGCTTTTTAAAAATCTGCTGATGTGATAATCTGGACTCCTCTTTTACCCTTCCCCTCCCTGGCACCACTCTTTCTGCCCCCTCCAACCTCCTGGGGAACTTTCTCATTCAGATGCTGGCATTCCTGGCTTGTCAGGAAGGAGCAACTAAGAATATTTAGAACATATTGTTACTGTGGGGAATGAAAAAGCTGTTTTATCCAATTTCTTACAGTTATTGGATGATGTGGCCTTCTGTTGGCTGTTTATAATATTCCTATTTGAAATTTTAAATCTTTCTGGCTAAGGGAGTTCTGTATCAGCCAGATTAGAGTGTTTGATGGTTGATACCAGTAACAGACTAAACAATAAATCTTTGTGTAATGGCTGTGGTTTGCTGTCCCTTTCCCCAGAAGAATTCTGCAGAAAATAAAATGCCTAAATGAACAGTGCTAGAGTGAAGGTGATTCTGTCTGTTGGCATAACTTCCCAGTCCTTTTTCTCCTTATGTTTGGATAATGACTCTGTGCTATGTATCTATACATGTAGTTCTTTTATCTATTTTTCTACATGCTGGCTGGAAAGCTGAATAAATGTCTATGCCATGGTAAATACTATGCAGCTTAGGAAGGATTTTTTATTTTTTTTAAGAAAAAGATTAAAATAACCTTGCTTGTGTATGTAAGTCTTTTGCTGTTAAAAATAAAGTGAGCTTGAGAGATGGTGGGAGGGTCTCCAGGGAAGTCTTCAAGTACCCAGAATGGCCAGTACTGCTTATGTTTGCTCCTTGCTAGTAACAGTTGCATAGAAATAACAATGAATATGGTGACACTGGGCTTCCAAAACTCATTTTCCAGACACATAGGCATGTAGGGTTCTGTCCAAGGGCCTGGCATTTGCCTTGCCTCATTAACTTCCTGCTTCTTCGGGGATCAGATTTTGCTGGCTTAGGCTTGAGATCATGTTAGAATCTGACGCAGGGTGACATTAATGGTGTTGAATAACCATCTGCCTACCATTCCTCCCATGGAAGTGCCCCTCTATCCCAACAAAGCCCACTTCTAAACATGTATAAATAGAAACTTGTGTTCCAGCCCTGACTGGTATTCTCTGAAATGTTGCTGACATTTGTTGGAGAAGAACACAGAAACAACCTCTCTGCCAGCAAAGACGAGTTCAGCCTAAACTTGCTCTAAATTGTAGTAGCTACAAATGTTTGGTACTCATTGACAGTGTTTTAAATGTTGAATCTTTATATCACCAGACTTTGTGGTCTTGTGCTGCTGGACTTAAAGCTTCCTTTGTAAGAGCACAAGTTCTGACAGTGCTCACCTTGCTCTTGTTCACCGTAGCTGATGAACTGTCACTGGCGGTGCAGACCAAATCAGTGGAGGGCAGTTTCAGAGCTGGAGGTTCTGCTCACAGTGCTGTTCTACAGGAATAACCATTTCTGAGTATGAAGCTTGTTTTCATGAGCAGGATGGAAGTGTGGGTTGCTGTAGCTGTGGCGTGCTGGCTGCGTGCAGCCTGGCAGAGTGGCCATCTGACTCAGTCATCCTTCTTGAGTGCTGTTGAGGAGATGGCTGCGATCTGGATTAAGTGCTGTGGTGTCATCCTCAGGAGCTCTGCAGCAGAGGAAGGAGTAAATGGTACTGCTGTATCTGTACGTGTTACAAATATATGTTTGGGGTTGATTTGAGTTTAGGCATTATTAATGTGACTAAGGGATTATAATTCATCTGTCTCCTGTTAAGCAGGAATACTGTATAGCACTAGAACTGTGCAAAATGTTTGTCTTATATATAGAGAGAAACAAAGCAAGTATTAGATAGTCTCATTTTTTTTCTATTTGGGTAAAAAAGGTCCTTAATTCCTCTCAAGGGATGATTGTACTTGGCTGTCTAGCATTAAGCTTCTCCTGTATGTACATGAACTGCTTGTGAATCATCTGTAATTCTGCTAGGTAAGGAAGGGTAATATACCTTAGGACTTGTGAAGCCAGAGCTTTAGTACGTAGGTTTTCTGTTTTGACTTCTCCTTTCTAAATCCAGTAACTGTTCTGTTCCTGGGAGGTTCTAATCAGTTCATGAACATAGCATGTTTAAGCTAGTAGTAGATCATATGAAAAATGCTTTTAAGCTGTTCTGATTGTAGAAACTAAGTAATTTTATCAAGCGACTTTGTGCATGTGTTCTGGGTTATATTTGCATGCTGTGCAGTATAGCCTCTTGTCTTGAACACTTTATTCTAGTCTCATTTCTTATGCAGTCCAAATATGTGAAGAGGTCTTTTTAGGCTTCCTCCCACCCCTGGCCATCTTAAATAAACTTAGGAGTTACCTGTATGTATGATAATGCAGCTTGATAGTTAACTTTGTATTTCTGACCATTACAGTTTAGGATTTCACGTTTTATTAGGTCACTGATTTAGTGGCATGGTTTTCCATCATGCAAGACCTCAGGTGCTTCTGTGACAGGCCCTGACCTGTAGGGATGGGGCGTATTTCCCTCCTTTAGCAGGAGGATGTAGAATAAATGAGTTATCTTCTCACACATCATATCTGTAACTTGTAAATCCGGGCATCTTGAGTTTTATAGCATAAACTTCAAAACAGTTAAGCAGTCTGTTTTGGAGAGAGAGCAGGGTATGTTGGAAGCCTCTTGTTAGGCTGAACACCATCTAGTCAGTGCTTTAAATGTGCTTGGTGTGCCACTTAACAGAACTGACCGTGTACTTCTGCTCACATAAGAGCTCCAGTAAGTCAATGTAGAGCAAGTACATGTTTTCCTACTTAAATATCTTGTGCCTTCTTGCTGAGATACTAAACTGTGGAGTCTAATTTTAGATGTTCAGGTTTGAAAAAAATTTGCTTTAGGCAAATAACATTCTGTGAAACTAATTTTCATAGACCAGTAGGTTCACATATGACTTCTGCTTTTCCAGTACTTCTAAGTTCACGTATGTTTTGGCAAGATACAATTAATTGTTTGTGTTTTCCCAAGTGTTTCAAACACTGAACGTCTTAAATCTATATTTCTTTAAATAATACTTGAGCTATATGTCATGCTTAGTGTTCTTAGCAGTATCCAACTTTTCATGTGGAAGTCAAGTCCATCTTTTTTTAAACAGAAGGATCAGTATTGACTTCTTACAGTGGATGTTGGCATTGAGGTGAATTTGCAAGGGAACTTTACAACAGATTTTTGTTATTCTTTCACAAAAAATCAGTACTGAAAAGAAAGATTACCTTCTAAACTTGTGTACAAAGGTTAACTTTTTATTAATCAAGTGAGCAAACCAGGTTCATCATTCCATGTTTGGACAGAGAGCAGTTACTTTGTGATTATTCCAGGAACATTAACTGTAGAGTTTAAACAAAACTGCTACTCAGCTTAAATTAGTTGTTAGTGGCTTGTATTCCTAAAGGCAATCTGAACCAAATTGACAGTTAATGATAAGTAACGAATATAAGCAACAAAGCTAACTCTGTACCAACTGATTTGTTAGCCATTTGCTGGCCCTATATTACATTTCTGGAGAGCTTCCCTCAACTTCTCGGGAAACTTCTCATGTACATAACCACAAAATATTGCATTCTTTATCTCATAATTAACTTAGTGTATTTTCTTCTTAAGGTGGTATAAAAAAAATCCAGACCTGATGAAGGAAATGCTGCTGTACTACCTGTCAGTGTCCCTACTGTTCGGTGTATGTGGGCTGTGATGTTCTTCCTTTCATTGAGCAAAACACTGATTTTAATTGCAAGTATTTGTCTGCAAAAGCAGTACTTAGTACTTAAGGGAGAAACTTGAAAGGAAGGCATTTTCATATACTGGCAGTGTTACTCAGCAGGATTTTTTTGTGCTTGCAGGTTTTGACTGAACTGTTTTTTACAGTATCAACCTTTGTCAACAAGATCGATTTTTGGTTTCTGTTAGTCCTACTTTGAGCGGTGTGTGCATGTGAGAATGTGCCCATTTTTGTCTGAGGCAGAGCTGTTGCAACTTTGAGCTATTCCACTATTTTGAGAGCTCAATCAAGAATTGTTCTTTTTTTTTTCTTCTGTTGATGTTACTTGTGTAGTGTTCAGGGGCTAGATGACAGACCTGAGGACAGAGGGGCAAAAAATAAACTAGAAAAAGGTGCAGGGAGAAAAACAGGAAGTGTAGGTTAGAGCAAGAGGAAAAGAATCGGAGCTGGGAAGTCTGGCAGGCAGATGTCCACTCCAGTTAGAGTGGGGTCAAGTGAAAGAGGACTGGAATGGGAAGAAGATGATGATGAAGGGACCCAAAGTTGAGCGATGAGGTGAAAAGGAAAAGATGAACAAGTTTTCAGAAGCAGATAAAGGTTTCAGAAGAAGTGTAATTGTCCTCATGAGTTTGCATAGGAAGAAATAGTTGGCACATGGAACTTTGGTCACCTCTAGAATTCAGTTATTTGACTTTGCACCCTGAATGCAGTTTTGACATGAGTTGACTTTCATTTGAAATGTTAAAAGTGATTGTGTGATGACGAATCTCCTGAATACTGACTCAATACTTCTTGCTTTTTCTTTTAGACGGGGCTTGAATCCACCCCACAGAGTGAAGTCAATTTCAATGACTACTTTCACACAACAGGAAATAGAATTTCTGCAGAAACATGGAAATGAAGTAAGTATTAATTACAGAATACCAAGTGATAAGCGTTTTTAGTAGTTGAGGTTTAAGTAACAAATAGACAGGAGTCTTGAAGCTAAGCTCATTTGAAGTGATACTTCTGAAGAGCTCGTTTCACTTCAGTAGCTGATGATAAGAATGTTGTGTTATTTCCCAGCCTGACTAGTCTAAGTTCACATGGTCAGATTTTCGGAGACTGGTTTTCATTTAGGTAAGGCACTATGCATTTAAACTCTCTGTATCCAGACTTTTAGGCTGACTGCAGCAGTGTCTCCTGAATCAACCATCACTAACGAGTTGCTTGTAGATGCATTTCTACAGGGTGGGTGTTAGAAAGCCTTACAGTAGTCTCAATTGTTTTTTTTATTGAAGAAAAAAAAAAATTTTGGTATTTTGAAGATCCTTGAAGAGAGGAAGGAAAGGGAGAAATTATTTCCTCTAAGGATTAGATAATGAGGAGCTGTGTGTTCAGAGTGACTTGGGATAGCTTTGAAGAAGTGAAGTTCCAGTGTACTGTCTTTATTTTTTTAATAAGTAAAAACTAAATCTGATATAAACATTGGATTGTATTTTATGGGGACCTGTGTAGAATGTAAACCGTGGATTCAGTTGTTGCTGGCGTCAATTTGGGGATGAGGTTTACATTTCAATATTGTGCTGTAATGTTAAGAAGTTGGAGGCAATTTCTATTTCTAATCCAGATATGGAAAGGTTCTTTTTCACTTTGATTGGATCTGTATTCTGTTTCAGTGGAGTTATTGACTGTAGTCTGTGGATATCGTACTAATGTGTTCTTGTGAAGCTCTGTGGGTGTCAAGCTCATCAGTAGTTAAAATGCTGACACTTAACTTTTATAAACTTAGTCCCATTCATAACTGTCAGCTTTAAGAATGAAAATACAAGTACCAATTTCTTTTCCTGTCCTAGGAAATAAGTGTTGGTTGTTGAAATGACTGTTAGTAGTTTAGTGCATGATTGCTCTAGGCAGAGCTGGAACAGAGTCTAAGCTCTACTAGACACTACAACATTTTCTCAGTATCTTTGAATAGCTTTTTGAAATTGCTTTGGCTTGTTAAAGCTGTTTGACAGCATAAATATTGTAGCATGTTATTGAGTTTTTGCATAAGGACAGTAATGAAGAATCTTTTGTGGGTTTAGGTAAAGTATATTGGTGTCTCTTTCTGTAAGATTAGATTGTAAACTCTAACTTTGCTTTACATTTCTCAAGTATTATGGAAACCATGTGAGTAATATGTATGTATGCACAGGTCTAAAGTGTGTATGCATACATATATGTACGTATTTGAGGGCTGCTCCAAAAGTAATGCCACCTATCTTATTATGTTGGCCCATGATGTCAGAGGTAGATGTTGGTGGTGTGGCTAGCAGTAGAGGTTGAACCTTCCTGCCAATACAGGAAGGTTATGTTTTATTGCAGTGTCACAGGTGGTAGCAGAGTGGCAGTCTGACAGAATGATGTCTGACATGGAAGTGTGTATGAAGCCAGGATGTGAAACTGAACTGCTCTGTGAGGAAGAAGTGGTACAGTATGTATGGAGACCCTACAGTGGATGTGAGCACAGGGAGGCAGTGGGTGGAGTGTGTCAGTGGTGGTGGCAATGGTAGTGTGGCACGTCCACTGGTGCAGACTTCTATCAGTGTGATGTGTAATCTTCTTGTTCATTGCTGGTGAAGATGCTCCTGGTGGTGGCTGTGCTGAAAAACAGTGTTTTGTGGCTGAGAATTTGCTGTATCAAACAGTGTTATTGTGCTGTCTGTATCTGTTGTAGTTTCCATAGAAATAAATAGGGACATTACTTTCAGAACAGCCTATGTGTATGTACACACACCTGCATTTGTTTTTATTTCAGATTTTTTCTGAATCTATGGCTAGGGAATGTAATGACTTTTTTCACTGATTTGAAACCTGAAGTGATCCTTACTTAGTTTATCAGAGTAGTTGGCCTTCTCATTATAGAACTGACTCTCCCACAATTAGGATTTATTTTATTCATAATTTACTGTCAACATAAATACACTTGAGATACCTGCAGTGACATGCTGTTTAAAAAGGCACGTCTTTGTTGTAGTATTTATTGCTCTCATTAACAAAAACATTGTAATGGTTTAAATGAGCTGCCTCATAAATAAGATGTGCATCTATTGTTGCAGATAATTGTGTGCTGAAGTGCTACAGCNCTTCTTGCTTTTTCTTTTAGACGGGGCTTGAATCCACCCCACAGAGTGAAGTCAATTTCAATGACTACTTTCACACAACAGGAAATAGAATTTCTGCAGAAACATGGAAATGAAGTAAGTATTAATTACAGAATACCAAGTGATAAGCGTTTTTAGTAGTTGAGGTTTAAGTAACAAATAGACAGGAGTCTTGAAGCTAAGCTCATTTGAAGTGATACTTCTGAAGAGCTCGTTTCACTTCAGTAGCTGATGATAAGAATGTTGTGTTATTTCCCAGCCTGACTAGTCTAAGTTCACATGGTCAGATTTTCGGAGACTGGTTTTCATTTAGGTAAGGCACTATGCATTTAAACTCTCTGTATCCAGACTTTTAGGCTGACTGCAGCAGTGTCTCCTGAATCAACCATCACTAACGAGTTGCTTGTAGATGCATTTCTACAGGGTGGGTGTTAGAAAGCCTTACAGTAGTCTCAATTGTTTTTTTTATTGAAGAAAAAAAAAAATTCTGGTATTTTGAAGATCCTTGAAGAGAGGAAGGAAAGGGAGAAATTATTTCCTCTAAGGATTAGATAATGAGGAACTGTGTGTTCAGAGTGACTTGGGATAGCTTTGAAGAAGTGAAGTTCCAGTGTACTGTCTTTATTTTTTTAATAAGTAAAAACTAAATCTGATATAAACATTGGATTGTATTTTATGGGGACCTGTGTAGAATGTAAACCGTGGATTCAGTTGTTGCTGGCGTCAATTTGGGGATGAGGTTTACATTTCAATATTGTGCTGTAATGTTAAGAAGTTGGAGGCAATTTCTATTTCTAATCCAGATATGGAAAGGTTCTTTTTCACTTTGATTGGATCTGTATTCTGTTTCAGTGGAGTTATTGACTGTAGTCTGTGGATATCGTACTAATGTGTTCTTGTGAAGCTCTGTGGGTGTCAAGCTCATCAGTAGTTAAAATGCTGACACTTAACTTTTATAAACTTAGTCCCATTCATAACTGTCAGCTTTAAGAATGAAAATACAAGTACCAATTTCTTTTCCTGTCCTAGGAAATAAGTGTTGGTTGTTGAAATGACTGTTAGTAGTTTAGTGCATGATTGCTCTAGGCAGAGCTGGAACAGAGTCTAAGCTCTACTAGACACTACAACATTTTCTCAGTATCTTTGAATAGCTTTTTGAAATTGCTTTGGCTTGTTAAAGCTGTTTGACAGCATAAATATTGTAGCATGTTATTGAGTTTTTGCATAAGGACAGTAATGAAGAATCTTTTGTGGGTTTAGGTAAAGTATATTGGTGTCTCTTTCTGTAAGATTAGATTGTAAACTCTAACTTTGCTTTACATTTCTCAAGTATTATGGAAACCATGTGAGTAATATGTATGTATGCACAGGTCTAAAGTGTGTATGCATACATATATGTACGTATTTGAGGGCTGCTCCAAAAGTAATGCCACCTATCTTATTATGTTGGCCCATGATGTCAGAGGTAGATGTTGGTGGTGTGGCTAGCAGTAGAGGTTGAACCTTCCTGCCAATACAGGAAGGTTATGTTTTATTGCAGTGTCACAGGTGGTAGCAGAGTGGCAGTCTGACAGAATGATGTATGACATTGAAGTGTGTATGAAGCCAGGATGTGAAACTGAACTGCTCTGTGAGGAAGAAGTGGTACAGTATGTATGGAGACCCTACAGTGGATGTGAGCACAGTGAGGCAGTGGGTGGAGTGTGTCAGTGGTGGTGGCAATGGTAGTGTGGCACGTCCACTGGTGCAGACTTCTATCAGTGTGATGTGTAATCTTCTTGTTCATTGCTGGTGAAGATGCTCCTGGTGGTGGCTGTGCTGAAAAACAGTGTTTTGTGGCTGAGAATTTGCTGTATCAAACAGTGTTATTGTGCTGTCTGTATCTGTTGTAGTTTCCATAGAAATAAATAGGGACATTACTTTCAGAACAGCCTATGTGTATGTACACACACCTGCATTTGTTTTTATTTCAGATTTTTTCTGAATCTATGGCTAGGGAATGTAATGACTTTTTTCACTGATTTGAAACCTGAAGTGATCCTTACTTAGTTTATCAGAGTAGTTGGCCTTCTCATTATAGAACTGACTCTCCCACAATTAGGATTTATTTTATTCATAATTTACTGTCAACATAATACACTTGAGATACCTGCAGTGACATGCTGTTTAAAAAGGCACGTCTTTGTTGTAGTATTTATTGCTCTCATTAACAAAAACATTGTAATGGTTTAAATGAGCTGCCTCATAAATAAGATGTGCATCTATTGTTGCAGATAATTGTGTGCTGAAGTGCTACAGCTTTAAACAGCATTAGAAGTTTAAAACCTAATTAAACATGCTCTCATTTTGTCATACTGTGTGTTGTAGTTAAATAGTAGCTTTCTTGTGTTAGTATTGGAGTTTAGGTGAGTATTGGTTAGATGAAATTCATCTTGACAAAAAAAACCAGCCTCTTTTGTGAAGCTAGTTCTTATACTTAGACATCTATGCTGATATTAAGAAATGAAACTCTCTGGTCTGAACTTCATCAGACATGGAACTGTCCAGTGTTTTAGGTGTCATATGAAGCAAAGTACAGTTGCTAAATGTTTTATATGTTGGTAACACGGAGCTTCTTAGTTCTGCAGCTGGAAGAAAAATGAAGTTTTTTTTCCAAGTTGGTGTTTTTAACTTCAATTTTTCTATAGTGTGTAAAATGCTTTTTTATCTATTAGGCAGGGCCCCTGTGGTAAACTTTCCTATTTCTGGATTAATAGATCATGGTGTACCACAGGGAATTTGTTCGTTGTTGAAAGAAAAATAGCAAGAAGGCACATTAAATAAACCTTCACTGAGATAAAGTCATTATTCAGGTGGTGAGTTGTTCTTAGAGGAAGTAGTTTTCCACTGTCCTTCAGGGAGTTGTTTATAAGGTCAATGTATCGTGTGAGGTTGAAGTTCCCTTAAAAACAAAGGGTAAAGTTTTCTTAGCTCCTGAAATAGTAACTTTTCCTCAGTTGTGAAAAGTTGCTGTCCTCTGTGGCACACATGGTTAAACCTTTGCTTACTAAAAGGCTTCCCCAAAGAGTTTGCATTTGGAAGAGACTATTCAAAGCAGCTTCTCATTTAAGTGAGATAGTATTTTCTTCTCTGTATATTCATTGAAAATCTCTCTAGCACAAGTAACTTTTGGATGAGTTTCTACTACTTCGTGTTCAAATCTAAACCTTTTTACTGTACTTGGAGAGATCTATATTTTGGTGTTGCTTATTCATTTGCAGGTAGACATCCAGACTCTGGTTTTACTATTGTTGCAGTTACCTCCATTCTTGCCATGCAAGTGAGCTGTCTTCAAGATGATATTCCCCAGTTGCCTTTACAAGTCCTTTTGAAGGATGAAGGCAATACTATTTTTCTGGGTAGGATTTTTTTTCTCCTTTTCATTGAGAGTGGTGTATGAGGTATTTTATACCTCATGGTAGGTCTGCTAAGGAGTGTGTGGTGTGGAGACTCACTTAATTATGAGTGTTCAAACGGAGCTAATGTTGATTAGGCCTCTGATTCAGTAATGCAGTGTTAGTGGAAAGTGAACTTCCTGCTTGTGGTAAGTGGAGGTGGTAGTCATTACCATTACAGTTGTGAATGTCTGTATGGAAGCTTCCTAACAAATATGAAAAGTAATATGATGCAAAGCTCTTACGTGATAGTTAATTTTTGTGTTATTGAAGTCTGCCAGATACTTCAGTTTTTCTCAGTAGCTTATTCTAAAATGTGTGTAATGGTGGAAAATGACTTTGTTCTTGTGTTTGAAAAACAGTTCTGATCTGGACTAGATGCTCACCTGAGTCAGCGAGCAGAATGCTGCGCAGGTGTGCTCATCTATCTGAAAGTAGTTTAACAGTGCTTCAGTATGCTTTCCTGTGACTCTTCCTTCAATGCACCTGTTGCCCTGGCTTAGGTTGGGATAGAGCTGCTTTTTCTTCATCGTAGCTGTTATGGTGTGTTTGTTCCCTGTTTCCTGCTCTCTAGATTCCAGGGGGATCTGGAACTCCAGAACTGATAGCAGTATCTGTCTGGTTCAGAGCTACTCTTTGGGCTGAACAAAATGCTGCCCTAGAGTTTTCTTTACTCTGGAAAGTTGCATGAAACTGGGAGCGGAAGGGATAGTAATAAGCTGGAACTGATGAGTCCTGACAGCGTGAGCTGTGCAGTCAGGTGTCCTTGTGGTGCATCCCTGGTTCTGGTAATGCGGTATAGAGATGGATGAACTGATTGCGTGTGGAACAGTGTCTTTGTTAGCAGGATTTGCTAGCATGGACTGTGCTTATGAAAGCAGCTGTAGCATTTGGACCCAAACTGTCTAAAATCTGTATACTGACAGTATAAAATTCCTTTAACCTACAGAGATTAATGAATAATATTGACATTAGAAATGCTGAACTACTAAACAAAGCTATAACTTGCTTACATAAGGGAAATGTTTCCAAATCTTTCTTCCTGTGGTGAATGTTGTGTTTTGGAACATAGTTCTGGTATATAGTAATCTGTAGTTATTTGCACTGTCAGCATTATATCTGGTGCACAATGGGATATTTTATTGGGGGGAGGGGGAAATCTAGTTTTGCATTTACCGCACTGCTGAAAGGTAATATCTCATTAGAGCTTTTTAAACAAGTCTGACACAGGTAATCTTCCTGTGTAGTGGATTGTCTAGATCTAAACAAGAAGTGTTCAGTTCCTGTAGGTCTGTCTGGTAGAGTGTATTTTCTACTTAAAGTATAGCTTCTCCCAGCAGAAGTTTGTGTCTTACTATGATTTATCCTTGCTGTGCTGCCTTTTACTGCATGACAGGGCCTAACTGAATGTGTATGATTCCTAACTAGCATAGCTAGGCTAGCAGGAGTTTAAGTGTGGTGGCTCAATGCGTTGTGTAAGCAGAAGGCCTTTGTTTCTCCCATATCTGTCTTCCCACACACACAGGAGATCTCTATCAGTGAAATAGTTATGAGATGGTGAAATGTTTGGTGGTTGAAACGCATAGCATTAGGACAGAAGTAGCTGAACACTCAAATTCTCAGGCTTTCTGCAAAATCGAGTGGATACAGCTGTTTTCTCTACGAGCAGTTTTTAGTGTGTCTTTCCCTCCCCATCACATGAATCTATAGTTATCCTCCCATCACAACCAAATGCAACTGTCCAAATGTAGAAACAGGTAAACTAGTATTCCTTCAAGCCTTGTCTGAAGCTCCTGAAAGTAATAAATGAACTAGGAGGCTGGATTTAAAACCAGAAGCCTTTCTGGTCAACTTGGTTTTGTGGAATACCCAATACACAATGGGTCATGTCAGTTCTGTCATCCTCTGTGCCAAAGATGAAAACAAAGGCAGTCCCTCAAGCTGTAGGACTTGGAAACTTGAATGGTGAATAGAAATCAAGGTAGGTCCACTTACTGTAGGACAGGAATTTACCCCTCAAATAGAACAGTTGTTGAGTATAGTCTCGGAGAAACCAATGGTATGAAACAGATGTTAGAATCCTTAGAGTTGGAAGGGACCATACTGTATGCACCTGGCCCAGTTTTTTGTTTTTGTGATAAGTTATGTCAACTTGCAGTCTCTGCCTTTCTGCCTCCAGGGTTTTATCTAGGTCAGGGTGAGTAGGTTGAAGCTGGTTGTGATTTTCTTTTCCTCGTTGCTGCATGCTGTACTTACTGATCTAATTCTGCATTTCCCAGTATCTAGTTGCCAAATGTCTAATGACATCCCTTACAGGTCTGAAGCTTGCTGGCAGAGAACAGATACTGTTCTTCCCAAACCAGTTGTAAAAGTGCCCTCACGAACTTTTAAATTCCACTAGGATAGCTATTCTGAGTATTGATTTCTTCTAATTATTGTCACCTAACAAGGTTTGCTCAGCATTGCTTTATCTTGGTATTTTGCAGCTCCCATGATATTCACATGTAGTAGAGGCAAGCAAAACTTCCAAGTCTTCCTTCTGTCGGGCTTTCAACAAATTGGACTTTCAATACTGCATGTGCTTACTCATTGTGACTTCAGCATGTCTTTTTTTCTTGCTGCATTGGTGACCCAGTGGGACACAGCCTAATTATACTTTTCAGGGACGGTGGACAATGATTATGGATTGTTGGATATGTTCCACTGTTTCTAGGGGCTCCCATGTAACTTGAATGTTTACTCTTGGCTCTGACTTGCCAGGCTCTTCTCATCTAGGAAGTGTTTTGTTTAATAGAACTTAGGCTATCAAAAGGAGGGGTATAGCAAGGCTTTTGGTAGATGTACAGAGCTTTTGAGCAGAAACTTTTTTTGTGCTGCTGTTGTGAAAAGAGCAATATTGTTATTAAATGGCTGAACCAGAGTTAGCTCAAGAAAATGAGGGGAAGTAGATGGATTTCAGAAAGCCTTAGCTTTTCAGGTCTGGTACCTTAACAGAAAAGTTGTGCAACTTTGCGATGGATTTGGATAACTTTATGTATTACTATCTGCAAAAGCAGAAGAGCAAGTAATTCTGTTACAATGCTGCTTAAGATGTATCCTGAAACTTGGGCAGTAGCATTTTCCTATTTGGCCCAGCAAGGCTGGTTAAGGTATGAGGTAGTTAGGTGTTTATTTAAAAAAATATGTGCTCTTTGAGAAATTTGGGTTTGATATCCCAAAGCATATATATTTGTGTTTTTTTTCTTACAGTAAGTTAATATTCAAGATCTTTAATAGAACATCTGAACTCTTAAAACATGTTTTTGAGCGGGTTTATATGCCCTCTACCATCTTTTTGCACCTTTGCTATTGTCTGTGTGTTGGAGGTGATACCTGAGCAGGAGTCAGCACCTGCTGTGAATGACTGGGTGTTAATTTGTCCAGGTGTCTTAGGGCAACTGAGGCCAGACAGAATGTGAAACTGGAGTGCTGTCAAGTGAAGTTGCTGGTCTGATTTTCTGCTTTTTTTTTTTTTTAAAGGATTAATCTTATAGTACCTCAAGAGCTTTCAAATTCAGGTAATGGATTTTAAAAAAACTGTGATAAGTGGAGAGTGACTAAGGTACCCTAAATGTAAATGCTGACTACCCCACCATAACTTAACTTCAAATACTGTGGCATTAATTAAAAAAAGACACTTCCTTGAGCTTTACTGTAAGACTAATATTTAAGTAACTTTGAAATAGTGTAATCTGATCAGTGAAACTACATGTGTTTCTCACCTTGCTTTGCACTGGCTATAGTAGTTAGTAACTTCTCAGTTTAAGATGATAGGCAAGTATTTTAAATTACAGCATTAAGGAGCTCGGCCTCTGACCACAGTTAATATTTCCTTGTTTTAGTTTCCAAGTTTGATTTCATCCTATAATATTGTACAACTTGCCACCATTTACTTTTTTTGTAGATAGCTGACCATTGTCTGCTACAGCTTGCTTGAAACATAATCAATGCATTATTGTGGTTCCCTGTCAAGTCAGATGATAGTAACAAAAGTATAGCTAGAAAGAGCATACAGGTCACTAGCAAACGAGCAGAGACAACAGGCCTTTTATTGTGCTCTCAGTGCTTGCTCAGAATGGCTGCTGATGTTCAAAGCATTGGGTGGTATTTCATACAGAAATAGACATAGCTGTGTCTTTTATTAGTTTCTTGTGTGATACTAAAGCTTTATTGACGAAAAATAGTTTTTTTGAAAGGCTTACTTGTATTAAAATTTCCAAAACATTTACTCTGTACAAATTTGTATGTAAAGAAACTTAAGTGAAATTTAAGTCTGTGAAAGTTTGACAGTAGTAGAAATATTAGTGAAAACTGTTGATTAAAATGAGCACTGCTTGCTGAAGCATGTGAGATTAAATCTAGGTTTTTCCACTTGCGTGCAGTGTGTTGTGGTATTCCTCTCTTACCTTAGTATTAGGAATACTCTTCTCCCTGCTTCCAATGATGGAGAACCAATAAAGGGTGCCTGGCAGGTTTAATTTTGTTGTTACTGTGACTTAAGGCATATTCAGTTGCTGCTTTTTTGTTAAGGTGTTTAGAAGACGTTAATTGCTCCAGGAGATGTTTTTTGGAAACCTGAAGGTTCATTGTGCAAGAACCAACCCCTTCAAGGTTTTAAACCATCAAGTATTTTAAACCACCAGTGTATTTGGACAGCACAGTCCTCCTTGTATAGTCTTAACAGCTATTTGTGTACACACAACTGTTGCCTACTCCAGCTGTATGGCTGGTAGTGATCTAAAGTTGTAAAGGATCCCTTGCTCCTAGAAATAGCCAGTAGTGGTTGAGGCAGAGTTAATCTTTGTTGTTGTATTCTTGCCCACCTTCTGAATGCTTAGGCACTTCAGAGTGAAGATGATGCAGAAGACTGAGGGAGGAAAAAACCTGTGGTTTGAATTTGAATTATCTCAGTGTGGGTTTCTGTGCTGCTAATGGCATGGTAATTGTGATGAATTTCTTAGATCTGATTTTGGTGTAGTAGAAGGAAGGGGGAGAATTTAGCAGGCCTGAAATGAGTAGGGAGCAGCACCTCCGCTTTCACTCACGATCTTATTTTAGGCTGGATGCAAACTGATCATCAGCATACAGCCCTTTCTATGAGTTGCAGAGTAAAGTAGGGGCTTGTCCAAAATTAGGTACAGCAGGGAACAGCAACTGTGCAAGTTCCAGTGCACACATTCCTGCTGTATCTAGCCAGAAACTGGATTTTTCTGTTCCTAGCAGTCAGCTGGCTGCTAGTTGGTTCAGTTGTACTTACGAACGTAAACATGAAAATGCTACTGCTGGCTCACATCAGAACATGCACTACAGATTTCTAAGGCTGGACCTGTAAATGTTTTTTGTTTGTGTACATTGTCAGCAGAAGTAATGCTTAGATAGACTGAAAGATTTTAAAATAACAGCTAGGAGTATGAAGCACTGTTGTAGGGGGTAGGCTTTTGAGTTTGACCAAGTCTGTGGCTTGTAACCTATTATGTGAAGAAACATTACAAAGTTACCTTTGGTTTCATTTCATCCGCCACCAGGCTGCATACTATGACTGTTTCTTCTTGTACTCTGAACACTGTTAATCTTAACTCTTCTGTGGAGAATAGTTACTGAGTGCTATATCTGATGTGCTTATTTGAAATACAGGCTACTAACGTTATTTTTAGACGAGTATTTGAATTTGAGTATTTGTCCTTTGATTCTCAGATGTTTCCTATTGCTTGCCTCTGTCTGGTAAACAGTGGAGTACTAGATTTAATCAAGCTGAATGAAATCAAGATGTCAAATACGTGAAATATGTGCTCATACTGTCTGTCTAGTCCTGAGAAAACTTTGAAATGACCAATCAAATTAGATGGCCAGTGTTCCCAAGGATAAGCAGTCAGTCTGTGCAGCTCCTGCACTTGTTAGAGTTTGTGCTTCCTCTGAAGGTCATTGGAGATGATGCTGAAGGCCTGATACTATTGCAGGGGTGGAAGGGAACAGTTGTAGGAGGCTTAGAAGAGGGATGGCCAAGAACAATTTCAGAAATGGTGTGGGAAGAAAGGATGTGCATCATAAATCTTTTGACTCTGCTTCTCTGGAAGAATGATCTTCTAAAATGTGCCTCTGTTTCTGGAGGTTAGCTACTGTGTGGTATGCTGTTCAGATGTGTGTTCAGGTTACCTATGGAGTATTTGGAAGTGGTGATTTTAACAGTACAAAAACTTCTGTGTCTTTTAGTTTTGATAACATTCACCTTTCCTCTCATTTTGGTTAGAAATTCAAACTCAAGAATGTTTTGCATTTGGTTTGACTCTTTTTAACTCATGGCTGCAATTAAAAAAATGAAATCAAATGAAGAGTAATTCTTTTTCTCTTCTCTCACAGATAGTCACTTAAATATTTTATACCAAAATGATATCTAAAGATTAGAGGGCGGTAAGAAAGGCTGCTTAAAAAGAAAATGAAATAAAAATCCTGTACCCAAACAGTATCTTAAATTGTAAAATTGAAATATTTTAAAGCTTCTGTTTGGCGTTTAATGATGTGACATGGAATCTGTTGAGGCAGTTTAAACCGTGAATTATGTGTAACATTGTGTGTAGAGTTAAGTGGAACAGAAGACCTAAAGGTCATCATAAGTAACGTTCAGATGCTTTGTCTCTTTATGAAAACATATTGCAAAACACCTGCAAAGCAGTGTTTTCCAGTGAATTTGGACATTAGGATTCATTTGTCCTGCAGAGACAGATGGTCTTTTGACTTCAAGTATTTAGACCAGTATGTGCTGCACTGGAACAAAAACTGCGGCTCTCTAGTGCTTTGACTGCATTAGCAATTGTGAACTTGAATAGGTTTTAAACTAAGGTGTTTTCTGTTATTAATCAGTCGTCTTTATTTTTAATCTTCTAAGGTGTGCAAACAGATTTGGCTAGGCCTATTTGATGATAGATCGTCAGCAATTCCAGACTTCAGGGATCCACAGAAAGTAAAGGAGTTTCTACAGGAAAAATATGAGAAGAAAAGATGGTAAGATATCTTTGCAGTTTGCAAATTTTCTTTTTGACAAGAAGTAAATATTGACTGTTTTTTGTATGTGCTTTCCCTTTTTTGTGTTTATTGGTCTAGATTGTACAGTTCTAAGGTAAAATGCTCTGTTGAACTTTTATTCATAGATCCTACAGGAAGTGGGGGGGGAGGTGGGGTGAAAAACTATTTAAAGAGCTTTCTCACTGTGTAGTTCATATTGATGACATTATCTTAAGCCATTTCTATTTCAACACCAATGCAAAGTAAGAGTAATGCTGGCTTTTCTTAGGAAGTAGGAGGTGCGGGTGGTTTGTATTTCAAATAAGTTTAAAAATGAATGACTTGGCATTCTAGGCCATTACAAAAAATTCTGACATTTAACTCATAGGCATTTTGAGAACTACTGATGGTTTGTTGCTGGATCAGCACTTAGAACAGCAAAGCTGCCATCTACCAGTTTTCACACTTGGGTCTTGTGGATGTTCGACAGAACTTTTCATGTTGAACTTACAGAAATAATTGCTCCTTTGGGTGTAGGTATGTTTCTCCAGAGCAAGCAAAGGCTGTGGCATCAGCCCACGTGTCTATATCGGGGTCTTCTGCTAGTAGTACAAGCAGCACACCTGAGGTGAAGCCCCTCAAATCTCTCTTGGGAGAAGCTGCACCTGCACTGCACTTAAACAAGGGCACACCTAGCCAGGTGAGTGACTAAGGACAGTACTGCTCAATAGCATATCTTCTTGTTCAGTGACATAGGACTTTTTGCAGTAGTAACTTTTGTATTACAACCATTTAAGTTTATTTCATGTATTTTATTGAAGTATATAAATGTTTACAGATCAGGCTCTAAACTAAAGGTGGCTTATATTGAAATAAATGCTTTTTTCATGATTATTTTCAGAAAGCAGGTTTCTTTTTGTGACTGGCATCTCTAATTATGATTTTTTTTTGCTTAAATATGTCAATATGCTGAATCTTGTTTCTTTAAGAAACAGTAAAATGGCTGACATTCATTATTAATTTTATGGTTAAGAGCATGTATGTGAAAAGCAAGCATGTTCATTATTTTCTCTGTATTCTGTGGCTGTCTTACCAAGTGTTGTTTAGAAAGCCACCGTGTGCTGTTGAATAAATACAAATGATGCTGTGTATGTACTTTAAAGCAGAGAGAGCTTTTGAAAAGATGTTTTTACCTTTAGAATGCAGGTAACTCTTCAGCAGACCTCTTACAGTCTCAGTGGAAATTCAGAGTTTGCAGCCTTCCTGTGATGTTTCTCAGTACTTTCCTCATGCTGAATTCTAAAATCTTTTTCAGAGTACACTGAATAATTATTTTTCTACTTGTAAAATCAAGTTTTATTGCTTGTACTTGAACAGTGTTTACAGTTTGAGATGCATAATTTTGACCTCACTTGCTTTTTATGCTGCTAATTTGTTCTCGTATGGTCCTTTAATCCAAAAGTCTGCTGCAGAGTTCACTTAAAAGCTGCCACAGTATCATAAAGTTAATGTCTTCCTACTGCAGGAGAAAGGTTTGTGCTGTATACAGAATCTTGAACTTCAAGAATAAATGACTTCTTAAAGAAATAAGCTTAGTCTGTCCTTTTTTTTTTTTATAGCATTTTGTAAAAGCCAATTTGGTAAAACATCAGTTTTGTTTTAGCTAATTTGGATCTTGTTTGTAGTCTCCTGTTGTAGGTCGATCTCAAGGACAGCAGCAGCAAGAAAAGAAACAATTTGACCTTCTCAGTGACCTTGGCTCAGATATCTTTGCTGCTCCTGCTCCTCAGTCAACTGCAACAGCAAATTTTGCTAATTTTGCACACTTTAACAGTCATACAGGTAAGAGTTCTGAGCAACGTATCCCTTTTTGTATGTATAAAATGTACTTTTAACTTTTGATTACTCTGGATTGCACTTAGTTATGAGGCATATCTAATTTCTGTGCTTCGGGAATGTTTTATTGGTTACATTAAGATCTTTCTGTATGAAAGTGGAAGACAAATACTGGTAATCCTAATTTCTTTGGAGTGGGAGTTGCTGTAGCTATTTCTATGATATGTATGATTAGAACGTTTTCTGCCTGCTGACAGAACTTTAAATTCTTTGGAGGAGAGAGTGAAAGGATGAGTAACAGAATGTAGAGAGAAGCTGATATTAGACCTTTAATTTTCTTTTTGAAAAGTATTAGAGCAGTCTTGGAAAGAAAGCAAATAAAAAGACTAAGGAAGATCAAATGCATTGACAATAACTGTTAATTTGTTACAGGAAAAACGAAGTCATGCTCAGTTTTAAGAAAGATTGCCCCACACCACCCCCACCTTGTGTTTCTGTTTGAAAGTGGAATAAGGGCTATATGTGTAGTATTCTCTACTTTCAGAGAGAGTAAACAAGCCTTGAGCACCTCTTCACTGGGGAAGAGGGGTAGGCTCTTATTCTTTAAGAATGTCTACAGTAAAATATATTGACCCCTCAGGGTGTTTTTGGCTGAAAATATCTCAAGTCATAGAAGTCTATCCTAACTAAAAAGTTGATTCTGCGGTCACTGAAGTATGTTGTTGTTAACTTACATTGTAATAGTAGGAAAGTACCTTTGCTTGCCTGGCCAGAATGAGATTTTCATCTGGTTTTTCTGAGAGGAACTAATGCGGCTACGTGAAGAAAGAGAGATTTCTCAGAATTCTGAACCTATTAACAACTGAGAAGAAGAGTGACTGAGGGGACTCCAGTTATACACCTGAAGACTTGAGCAAATCTTGGATAGTTTGCTTAGATTTAACTTTCAAAAAATTATGCATAGTTAGCTGAATTCAGTAATAAAAAATAGGGAATTCTGTTGCAGTCTTTTTTGAAGTCCTTAACATAAGATTTCATGTTAATTGCTTTTTTGGAGGTGTATTCAAGTGGGAAAACTTGTGCTGACTGATCAGTATTGGACATTTCTACTGTAGATACTTAACTCTTTCCAAATTTGTGCTGAGTAATCTGTATTCACATATACCTACCATGTGTGGCTTCTAGGATGCGAAAGTCCAATTAAAGTTCTATTCAGTACTGTGTACCAAATCTAGGTATAATTCTGCTGTATCTCTTCTGGTCCATTTTTGGATGGATAAAAAAAAACAGCATAAATGCTCAAGAATAAATATAACAGTAAGGTTGTTAATTTCTCATCAAAGTAAGTGCTGAAATCGAGTAATTCCCAGGCATCATGACTAATTTTGTTTCAATTATTACATTGAGATTATTCCCTTGACTCCTATGGAGAAGTTTTAGAATTCCAAAGTAAATTAATTTCCAGAATGCGAGTTCTTGAGTAATAATGTAATCTACTGGTTTTTGCAGTTAAAGCACAACTGAGTGTGTAGCAGCTGATAGGAAAATGGTAAAAAATTGTGCTGTGATATGTGAAGCTTAAAGATGGTGCAGGAAGTGTAACTTCTGGTACAGTCCTTTTTTTCCCCAATTCTTTCTAACATATGTGGCTCAGGAGAACAATGCTGACTTTACATGAGCTACTTGTATTTAAGTCCCATAGCTTCTGCAAAATGATGAGATTTTGAAGGTGGTGGTAACTAACTCTTCTTTATAAAAACTGTTCTTTGTAGCTCACATACTGGTAAGAGTGTCAAAGAAGAATTAAAAAAAACACTTTGGCCTACAAATTAATAGACAAGAGTATCTGCACAAATGATTTTAGATAGGTTTGACATGGGATAACTGTCACATAACAACAGAAGAGACTTTATTCGGGGAAAAAAGGAAGAGATAGTTACTGCCTTCTAGAGAATTTTTCTTCAATTTTGTAATTGTTTCCTTTGTTAGTTTTTTTAATATATCTTTTTTTCACACTGCGTAGTGCAAACTTCACAGAAGAAACTAAGCTGTGGGTTCAGCTTGCATTTCCATGTCAAGCTGGAGATAGTTGTAGCCAGCGAGTTTTTTGTACTGCTTTATTGATTTATAGTCACAGTAGCAGTTGTGAGTCTGTGCTGATTTGCAGCCTGCTCAGGTTCCTGAACTTAGTGTTGTTCTGGGGCTTTTGGGTGGACGACTTAGGATGGGCTGTCAATTCCAAAGCTTAAAAATATTATTTACACGTTATTCAGGTACATGAAAATACGAGTCTTGCCCAGTCTTTACCTCTGTGCCACTTCAGGTCAGGTTTAAATGTTACCTCATAAAATAGAGCAAGATTAACATTGGAATGTTCTGCAGGAGTCTTTAGAACTCTACTGGACCTGCTTGCAAGTTGTGCTCTGTGTCAGATGATACAACAAAATTCAGTGGGCTGTAATATACTATGTTCTAGTTCTTCAGTCTAGATCCAGAGTATTTTTAAGATACTTAGCCACGTGATAGGTTATAATGGAAAAAAAGTCACAGTTCTAGGAGCGATACTTAGATATTGAATTCTATTTGGCTCTGTTAAATGTCAGTCTGAGGAGTCATTATCCAACTGATACATCAATATTTAAAGTATCACTTTCATTTTCAAGTGAGTTGCAACTAAGTTCTTAATTTATCTCTCTTGAAAGTACTGGTTTTAAGAAGAATAAAGTGAAATTTGGAGATTAAGGCTGCACAATGTTGTTTGAACCAATGCAGATGGTGTGATAAAAATCATTTTCCCCTATTGGTCAACAGTTTTTTCCTTGCATATGTTAAAAGTTTTGGGGTGGTACCTTCCCAGGACCTTGCATTCTCATTGATTTTTCTTGCTCTTGACTCTCATGCTCATAAAAAGTGATGTCAGACCTCCCAGTGTTTCCCAGCATCCTCTGTGAAGGGATACATTTTTATGTTACCAATGCTGTGGGAAAGAGTTGTTTGTATAAGCATGTCTTTTTAGTTTGTAAATATGAAGTACGGCTACTGTATTTTAAATAGAAATTAAGTTAAATGATGCAGTTTTTCAATAGTCAGCTTTACCTGGCTGTCAAGTATCAGTACTTAATTGACATAATTTACTGTTTTTAAATATGTAATCTACAAAATCCTTCTAGAATAAAGAAGTTCTGCCCAAATAACTTATGTACTAGAAGGTCTTATGTGAGCTTTAAAAAGTGACTGAAGCTACGCATGTATATATGATTTTTTTGATTTAAAATACAGAACACTTTTCAGCGTATTTCAAGAGTACCTTGCTCTTATTCCCAAAGAAATGTTGAGTTAGCCCACAGATTCTGTTCGGAAAGCTGACATTTAGAGTGATCCCTGGTTTGGGTTTGACAGATAAACATCTTCATGCTCAGCTGTTTCTTCTTGATCAGTCTACATTGCAAATGCTTCAAGTTGATCAGCTCATGAAGTTCAGTACTAGCATGGGTGAAGAGGAGTCATACATCTATGAAAATAATTCATGAAACTTTTATTTGTAGAATATGATGTATACCTTTTTTCATGTGGAAAGCATTTAGGAGATGGGATGCAACCCCTGGTGGCTGTCATGACCATAAATTCAGTTAATACATCTGTTTTTCGTGTTTGTTTCCCATATCCATTAACATGTTTTGTTCCTTTGCAATTTACAGCGCAGAACTCTGCAAATGCAGGTTTTGCAAACTTTGATGCATTTGGACAGTCTAGTGGCTCGAGTAATTTTGGAGGTTTCCCCACAGCAAGTCAGTCTTCTTTTCAGCCCCAAAATACAGGTAGAACTCCTAGCACTTTTGATCAATACTTAATTGAAATAATCCCTTATGTTTTTGTTGGAAGATACTTAACGCTGAGTTTTTCTTGCACCTGCCACCTTGAATGCAGTCAAGCCATCTGAAGCTCTGGGGAAACTCAAAATTAATTCTTTCTATTTGTTGTTTTCTTTTTTTTTTCCAACACTACTAAGAAGTCTGATCTTTATGGCACTATATGTTTTTAGCTCTACACCTGAAATAACCATGTAAAGAGGACTACTTTTGGTAATGAATTGACTGTTTATCTTGTAAGTGAAGAGTTTCAGTAGACCCAAAAGCCCATTGCAGTACCAAAATAAGTATGTCTATGCAAATGTGTAACTTGCACACATTTTAGTGTGATTGGCTTCATGTGTAGAGCCAGTTGCTAAGATTTATTTTTTACTTTTCTTTAGTTTGATCATGCTTTAAAACTTCTGCTTGAGCTTACACTTGCTGTTTGTCTAGATCTTTGGCTGACTGACTTTCTTTTCTTTTTTTTTTTCTTTTGAGTGTGGTGTCGTTTTAAACTTTTTTTCAAATTTTCTTTCTCCCTTCTTATGTTAACTTTAACCCACACACAATTTCTGGCTGTCCAGCGTTCAGAACGCTTTCATCTAGCTGCAGTTTTGGTGAATTTACTTCAGCTTTTCCTCTCCAGGCTGTGCACAGTAAGTTCCACACAGTGGAGAACTCGGCTTGCTTCATTTTATGCCATTGTAGTATAGTGTCATCATTTCTACTGTTGCATATGTTTTAACCTAAGTGATTAAACTACTAGCTTTGCTTTTGTGGTATGAGTGGAATCCTCAACCAGTTGTTAAAAAAAAGTGATACACTTAATGGAACATTTAAGTACGTGACCTGCTTATATTAATAAAATAGTCGGGATAGTGAAGAGATGGAAGCTCATGATTTCATATGTAAACAAGTTCAACTGTGTGGACCTAAGCCAGATTTTTTTCAGATTGATTTGTATATTTCTTACATCTGTGGAAACTTGATATCAAAGGAACCAGTTTATATATAATCTGCCCCAAACCCTTTCTTGATTGAATGTAGTCAGAAAATATGAGAATAAAAACCACAGTTCTCTTAAAGCATTGGCACAGAATCATTCTCTTGGACTTCTAGGCTGCTGAGTATTTGCCTCGAATGGTGGTTGACATCTAAAATGATCAAATACATCGTACCATTAAGTGAATTCCAGTAGTAGTTATTTGTTAGACACGTGACAGAAAATGAAGCTTCTCTGTTTTGAATATTAGAGGCTCATACAAATGCGTATTTTTTAGTGAAATATTATTGCTGAAATTACATTAACAGCTAATGGATAACACATAGTTGTTACTGATTTAAGCTGTTAAAATTTTCTGTCCCTGAGCTGCAGACTAAAAACAGAGGTGGTCTTTTTCTGTTCTGTTTGCTTTTTTTTTTTTTTTTACCTAATGGAAACATGAAAGATAGGAGTAAAGGGTCTCACTTGTGGGATGGGATAGTGGGAATGTGTTACATCAGATAACCACAGGGAATTTAGAAACAAGCTAGAGAAAGCATCGATCATGTTTAACTTATTTTGTTACAGGTGGAAGTGCTGGATCAGTGAATGCTAACTTTGCTCACTTTGATAACTTCCCCAAATCCTCCAGTGCTGATTTTGGAGCCTTCAATGCTTCTCAGAGCAATGCAACAGCAACTGGAGCCAGTAAAGCTGCAGTGAATAAACCAGGTCTCCAATCAGCAGACAAATATGCAGCTTTGGCTAATCTAGATAATATCTTCAGTGCAGGGCAAGGTAATAAACTTTATTCTTTGACATGCTTATACTACATTGGTATACTTCCCATAAGGATGGCTGTGTCTGTCAAATTAGTAACTTTAAACTATCAATTCTTTTCACTTAAGTGCGTCCTTAATGTGTATGGTATAAGAATAAGACTTCAAGGCATTGCTCCAGGATGTCTTCTAAAGACTGCTGCTTGAGAGCCTACATGTTATCAAGTTGAATAAATCTAGATTTCAATGATGGATCATGCAGTGATGCACACATATATATCTGCATGCACTTTCAAGGCATGTTATACTGAAAAAAAAAACCAACAACAAACCTTCATATAAACATATAAGAATATTTGTGCTAAAAGCTATGGTGCAGACTCAAATGGAGAGCTGCAGTTCTTGCATAGAACTGCCAGAGTGGTTTTTCTATCTCTTTTACTCAAAAAGATTTTTCTTCAGTTTTTTATAAGCTTATTCTTAAAATAGCTTGTGGTGTTTTCTTGTGTACTAAAGAAATGCTGTCTTGAAAGCAGATTTCCAAATGCTAGTGAGATTCTAGCTCAGTTTTATTCTGATATTGCTGGGGCACTGAAGTTGCACATATCAATATGGTATGTTAAATCATGGTATATGGTATATTAAGTCACTTTTAAGCAAGGATGCAAAATTCAGCTTCACTCCAAATTCAGTACTAGCCTACAGCAAGACTACATTCAGTCAAGTTGTCCTGTCTCTGTGGCTTAGTGATCTTTTTGAATGACCACAGATAAGTAATATAAGTATAAAAGTTGCAAAGAAAGGTTCTCTTTTAATAGTAGAACTCCACTGAACGTGAAGATAAGTGAAGTTAAGCTGAGCCTTTCTGTAAGAGATGATATGTCATACATTTCATCCTATTTATCTGCTAAAATCTCTTAATAGAGAGTTCATTACTTCTCTTGATCTGCAGAAAGATGATACTTTATTCTTTATGGTTTTGTGCCTTTTATTTTCCTTTATTGTTCTTCATGCCTAGTGGCATCTTGTGGAATACTTATGCAGTGCTGTACCATAGTAATTTGAGTCCATTGTTTCTGTAAGAATTAGCTTAGAAACTGCATCATTATCAATATTAGCAAATGTGTATTTAGGAAGTGAAAACTCAAGCCTAGTTAATTTTAAGGAGAAAAACTTTAGGTTGCTCCTGAAGTAATGCCTCTTATTTCTGTGGAAACAAAGACAGATGCAGACAGCACAGTAACACTTCGATTAGAGCAAAACCTCAGCTACAAAATGCTTTTTTTCAGCTTAGTCACCACCATTAAGTATGTGTTTTTGCCAGTGATGAACAAGAGCCTGTATGCTGTGCTTGTGGTTTTAGGGGTGGGGGTGAGGAAATTGCACCAGCAGAAGTGACCAACTTTTAAATGTTCCACCCACTGTCTCACTGTGCTCACATCCACTGTTTGGTCTCCATAAATGTTCAGCAAGTGTCAATGAATGTGGGTGCCATTTTTCCTCATGGAGGAATTCAATGACACACCTTTGCTTCATATGCATGTCTATGTCTGCTGCCATCTGTTGCACATCTACAAAATATAATGGGATATTGGTGGGAAGGTTCAACCTCTACTGCCATACCACCAGCATCTGCCTCTGATGTCATAGGCCAACATAATGAAGCAGGAGACATTAGTTTTTTAGCAGCCCTTGTAGTTATTCTGAAATTCTTTTTTGCAAATATTCAATGAAAGTATTTATTGGTCTATAGTGTGGAGATTTGTTCTGAAATGTTACTTGAGGGAATGTGTTGGTTGTGTTGTTTTTTTTTGTCTGAGTTATCTATTTGAAGATGACAGTAGTAATCCCTTATTTTTCTAGGGAAACTGAAGGCTGCAGAATATCTAGAAGCATAACACTATGCCATAGCTCATACATAATTCTTTAAGTTTTAAGTTTATACATTAGTGCTTAGCATTAGCAGGGCAGAAAGTGAAACCAAACCATCTTTGTCATTTTAAATCTGTTTTTTCTCTTTCTAGGTGGTAGTGAGCAAGGAAGTGGCTTTAGTACAGTAGTGTCTGCATCAGCAGGTCCTGCTTTGTCAGCCCCAAATCAGTCAAGCACATCTTCAGACAAGTATGCAGCTCTAGCAGAATTAGACAGTGTGTTCAGCTCCACTGCAACCTCCAACAATGCATATACTTCCACCAGTAATGTCAGCAGGTATTTTTATTAGATGTAATTGACTTTTCATTGGCTTCAGCAAATGCAGGAAAGTAGATCAAAGTTGCTTCTTAAACACGGTTTTAGTTTTATTGAAGATGAAGAAATATTTGCTGTGTTTAGAGTCTCTGTTGAAAATACTTCCTTTAAGAAAATAACAGTACTGTACAATAGAGTATTATACTTCTTCGATGGTAATGTGTTTATGTACAGAATATTTGTGTGCATACCAAAAACCATAGCATCATCTCTGGCAAAAATTACTCTATTTTTGATATAAGTAGTACTAATGGCTTCCTTTTAGATTGCTAAAGTAATAAACACCGAAGACCTCTTCCAGCTCTTGATATCAGAAAGGCCCCTTAAAGCTTTTGTTTTGCAGCCTTATCCTGATTATCCTGATGGCCTTTATTCAGTATTCATTCTCTTGCTGTTGGACTTTTTCTATTGCTCAGCAGTAGTTATAGTCTCTGACTCAGTGCCTCAGTTCCTGACATTTGTATTACAATTTTGTATTGCAGTTAGCAAACTGTGTGTAAGCATTGGCTTTTTTTTTCTTTGCATTCATTGTCAGCATGTAAAGTTGCATTTAATGGTTAAAAAATCAGTTTTTTCTGAATGTATGAATTATTTTCAGCAATGCTTTTGGAACAGTACCCGTGGCTGCTACTTCACAGACACAGCCTGCATCTTCAAGTGTGCCTGCTCCTTTTGGAGGTATGTAACAACTTTGCACAATAGACAAGCACCATACTTTTAGGTATTAATTCAATACTGTGACACTTTTGATATTGGTATTATCAAGGGATACCAAAGTAGTATTGTGTATGTGATGCTTTTTGTATTAAACATTTTATTATCAGTCAGTAATGTTGTGCAATTTTATAAATGAAATATTATAAACCTAATGCAAATCAGACTGTTTTTAAAAGACTTGCTTAATAGTGTTTTTAATCTTTCAGCAACACCTTCCACAAATCCATTCGTAGCTGCCCCTGTTGCCCCAGTGGCACCCTCAACAAATCCATTCCAGACCAATAGCCGAGGAGCAACAGGTTAGGAAAAAAACACAGAACTTAAGCATTTGAAGCTTTTTTGCAATACTGATTGTTGTTTTTTTTATTTGTAGTTGTGTAGTTTCCTTTAAGATTTTTTAAATTATTCGTCTTCAAGTCTAATGTGCTTGTTTAGTGTAGAATTGTTTTCTTTTGTTCCGCTTTCTTGTTTAGTTTCTTTTTTTTTGGGGGGGGGTTGGGGGGGCAGGGAGGAGTGCTGAGAACATTAGCTTCCAGTTTCTGGCCCAGTTCTGCAACTTCATGGCCACCATGTGAAGTGTCAGAATGATCTACATAAGATATTTAATACTACCTCTACAATACTGTAGTCTGTGTATTACCAGTTGAGTACTATTCATGACTACTACCTTAACTTTGAAGTGTGCTTCGTAGCACATTGCCCTAAAATCAAGGATCTTGAAAACCCTGCTGCCACAAGCTGGTATGCTTGATTTTCTACGCCCTGTCCACTTTTCTTTGTTTCCAAGTCGTGGAAGTCCTCAAATTCGAGTTAGAACCAGATGAAGGAAGAAATGTATAATTTTCGAAAGAAATTCTTTAATGTGATGGTGGTGAGAGATGCTGACATGAGTTGCCCAGAGGGGTTTTGGATACCCCTTCCCTGGAGGCATTTAGTGCCTGGCTGGATGGGGCTTTGAGCAACCTGGGCTAGTGGAATGTGTCCCTGCCTGTGTCAGGGGGATTGGAAATAGATGATCTTAAATGTCCCCTCCAACCCCATCCGTTCTAAGAAGCTTTTGGGCTGTTAGCTTTTCATAAGTTCAGTTACTCTGTGCTCATCAGTCTACACCTGTTACATGTACAGTATATTAAATAGATAAAAAGGAGGGTAAGAAGAAGTGGCGCATCTAAAAAGGTGCCTAGATTTTGATAAATGCAGTACAACAGAGAAACTGAAGATTTGAATTAACATTGTTTGTATTTTTTCCCTGTTAACTGTTTTGATCCACTATTTGTGACTTAGTATTTTACTGCTATTATGTATTGTTTTTGGGGTGGATTTAAAAACAAAACGCTATCAAACATGCTGGAATGTATTTCATGAAAGTCTTAAGCTCTTCAAGTTTGTAACAAAATGGGTCATCTCATTCTGCTTTGGCTGAAATTTGCATAAGCCATGCAGAGCCTGTATGCTGGTACTTGACTGTGTTTGGAATCAGACTTACTTTGAGAAGCACTGAAAACCACTTCATTTAAATAAATATGGCAGAATCAGAAATTGATTTAAATGAGTACACAGATGGAAGTAGGTGAATTGATCTTTTTTTTTCCCCTTTTGAGTACCATAAATTTGTTGTTACAGAATTACATTTATGATACTATGGAGTCCTCTTCCAGAAAATTATTCCATAGATAAAAAAAAAAATACTTGATCATTTTAAAAATAACAAAAAAAATAAATAACAGAAATCTTGTGTTAGTCTACAGAGCATCAGTTGTGGATTTAGATGAATGTCATATTGTGCTAATATTCCCCTCTAAAGACACTGCTAAACTTTGGTGCTTTTCTGCACTAATTGGACTTGCATAGACTTAAATCTACTGATATATATGTTAATGTTGAACTGTGCCGTATTGGGAGTTGTCAGTAGGCTGAATTATGCTGCCCAGGCTGACTTTAAACTGAATTGATCACATTTAAGATTCTTCTAAGAGATAATATAGTTCAACTTATTCAACTATTTAATGAATGAAATCTGTGCTCTTGGATCTTCAGGAACTTTATGGCCTTTATAAGCAGCGTTCTCAGTAGACTAGGAAGGAAATAACTGGGACTTTCCACCCAATGGCAACTTATGGAAGATAACTAGATGATTCTGCTTTAAATCATTTTTTACATTTAGCAACTCTATCATTCTACCTTCTAAACAGTCTTCCTTGAATTGCAGAGTTTCTAACACATTTTCAACAGTAGTGATGCATAACGTCACCATCTTTTTTTTTTTTTTAGTACTATAAGTAATGATAATATCATACCCCTTTCAGTATAAGATGTAATCTTGTAGCATGTCTTTTTAACTTAAACATTTTCTGCATGAACTACTTTTTACAAGGACCATCTGATCTGTAGCATTTATTTCTGACTTTAGCTTAATCTAACACTGGTCATGCTATGATTGGATTGTTTGCTACGTGTGTGTATATATATATTAGTAGTTATCTAAGAAATTACTGTTGAACAGTGTATAAATGATTTGACATTGTCTGGTCTCTTTGTGGCTTCCATAAGGCCTCTCGGGAGCAATGCACTCTCACATATTTCCTCACGCTCATTTTGGTAGGTGGCCACATTTGGCATAAAGTTTCTTGTGGCTAGTTGTTCTTGCTTGTAAAAACTTATTGGCAGCTATCTGGTTCTCTGCACGCAGAATTTCAGAAGCCGTACATGTTTTATAATGGAGTGGGTGTGGGTATCTGGCAACTCAACAAAAGGAGAGAAGAGCACAGAAATCTATTAAACAACTAAAACAAAACCATTATTGGTATCCTCTGTGGTCACACTAGAATGACCATATAAGTTGAGTGACTCTTGTAGCTTGTGTTAACTGTAGTTTGATACCTTTTGTGATATCCCAAACTGTTGCTCAATTTGTTGTGATTTTGTCTACTGTTCTATCAGGTTTTCCTTATGGATAGTTTCTCTGCTAGTTTTTATTTTATAATAATGTCAGTACATTAGTTCTGTGTGGACTTCTTCTGTGTGTATGTAGTGTCTTGCCCTTGAATACTTTTGGGGTGAATTTTTGAACTGGTAATTAAGCTATATTCATCAAATACACTGATTTTTATTTTACTTAGATCTTGTACGAGCCCGAAAGTTTAACATTTAACAGTTTGAAAGAGCAATCTTGTCTATTGTTGAACTAGGAAAAAAATACCTGATGTCTGCATTTGTACCAAAAGGTCTCCTCTATGCTTCTCTCTACAATAACTCCCAAAAGACTGAATAATGGTTTTGTTGCTATAGTTTTGCACTTGTTGTGCTCCTGTTTTTGTTGAAGGCATGTAGAACTGTTTATGTGCTGTTACGTTCTTTACTTGAAATGTTTCAGCAGAGAATCAGATGAAAAGATTTTTTGTTTTTTTATTTGTTTGTTTGCTTCAAGTCTTACTTCAGTAGTGAGAGTGTTTGCACTAGGAACTTTGTGTGCAAAGTAATGTGCATGGTTAGAATTTCTTTTTAAAGTGATGCTAGAGATGGGATGGAGATATGGGATGCATGTATCCCTTTTGAGTTTTTTTTTTTTACTTGTAAGTTATTGTAATGCAGCTTGAAATAGGAAGATAGTGCTGTGCTTTTCTTGGTAGAGAAAGAGAAGGGCTTGTGCTGCCTGAAAGTGCTTGCTTCTAATGCTGACTTTTACTGAGAAAGCCTCAGGACTAAGTATTTGATATAGAAAGTGTGGAAAAAAAATTATTTTTCAGAAAGTCTATCTGTACTGGCTCTAGCAAATGTTAAATGATTTCATTTAATTTTGAAGCACAAAAGTAAATGATGTATTTAGCTTGTGGTGATCCAAGGTAACAAATTGGTGGCTGCAGGGTTAAAAACAACACTTTTTTATGATCACTCGGAGTCATTTGGAGACTCTTTAACATGGCATTACAATAATGTCTTATGCGAAAAGTGATTTCTTACAAATAACTGTATGTTACTTTTTGCCTACCAGCAGCAACATTTGGTACTGCATCCATGAGCATGCCTGCAGGATTTGGAACTCCTGCCCCCTACAATCTTCCTACTAGTTTCAGTGGCAACTTCCAGCAGCCTACATTCCCAACCCAAGCAGCTTTCTCCCAACAGACTGCTTTTGCTCAGCAGCCAAATGGTAAGTCTGTGTGCTTTAAATCACTTTCTCCATGTTCCTGGTTTAAAGAAGATAATCCAAGTCACCAGTGATGAGTGCATTTTTATTTCTATATGAACTTCATAGTTAAGTTAGTGAGTGGTTCCCCTCACGTAGCACTCCTTTGGCTCTGTAGTTAGCATTTGGGCTTGACTACATGCAGTGGCATAACTGAAACTTTACCATAATTGATATAAAATTAAAACATACAGAGATTTAAAAGTTCTAAATGCAAGGATCATTTAATCTTCATTTAGAGAGTGCCTGCAACAGGTTATAATATGTTCTCTCGAAGAGCACAGGCAAGAGAGTACCAGAAAGTACTTTTTTCCCGTGATCAAAATGATAAATTAATGTTGAAAAAAGAGAGTATGTTAAAATCAGGAATACATTTATTCTGAACAGTTGAAACTGAACAAAAAACTGAGCTATAGTTTTTACACTTTCCTGGTGGTGGTATTGTATGTTTTTGCAGGTTTTCTCTTGTTCAAAAACTTTTTTTTTTATGCTGATGTATGTAGTGTAAAGCCTTTAAAAATCAGTTCTCCGAGTACTCTGCTGTTTAGTGCTCCTGAGCTTTTGCATCTAGAGATGGCAGTAACTAATATTTATGAAGTAGTCATGCTGCCAGTATCATCTCAGAGCGCGCTGTTAATGGCAACACTAACAGAAAAGAAGTAGTTCACTGACTCAAACTTCTGGAGAAAACATAAGCAGATGTAATTTAGGCTTTTTGTCTACCTGAGTGAAAACTTTGCTGTGGACAGGCATGTGATTTACATTGCTATTACTGCACTAAACTTTTTAGTAGAGCAGTGAACTTGGATCACTTCTTCATCTAATATGTGTTATCCATGTGACTGCATCACACACTGAGGCAGATTAATAATGTTCATGTGATCATGCAGCTGAATTGTGAAGCACTAGTCCTCAGCTGAGGCTGCTGCAATCTTAATAGCTGTCTTCTGAACTGGTAAACAGAAGCAAACTCCAAGCCTAACTTGTTCAGATTTTCATACCATTTTTGTTGCTTTTCAGCTGCAATGCCCAAAGCTCTTACTGAATTAGAAAATTCTAGTCTTTGTATTTCTACATTCGTGTTACTGGGCTGGGGAAGAGATTAGGAAGAGAAAGAGACTGTTGCATGTTTAAATTGGGAACTGATCTTGCTAGTACATCTTTCTTAAGAACTGAAATGGAATTGTGTGTGTGGGGAGTTTAACTAGATTGAGCTACTAAGAGAAAACTTATTTATAAAATTTAAAATTTATTTACAAGTCCTTAAAACCCCACTGTTTAAATGGGGTAAATCCTGATGACTGGTGCAGCTATCCCCTTATTTTAGTTTGGAAGTTTACAGCACAGAACTTCTTGAAGATTGATAACTAGTAGTAAGTAATATTTTCTGTGATCTTTCAAAGGAGCAGGTTTTGCTGCATTTGGACAGGCAAAGCCTGTAGTAACTCCTTTTGGACAAGTTGCAGCTGTTGGAGTATCTAGTAACCCTTTTATGGTAAGTGAGTTGTTGCATGATATTAATAACTTGTGTATGTCTGAAAAGGTGTAATCTGTAATTATAGATACACGATTTTTTTTGCTTCAAATAAGGGAAAGGAGCATGTGAATCTCTTAAGTGCAATTCGGTGTAACGATGCTGTGAGCATTTATAGGGTTGCCCAAATCAAAACGGAAGTATCTCTATACCATACTCTACAGTAATGTAAATTTGGAGAAAAATATGCCAGAAAAAAACAAACCAAAACCCTGCAGCATGAACCAGAAATATTTCCTAATAGTTTGTTCTGTTTTATATACCTTGTATTTATGATTTGTGATTTAGAAAAATGTCTAATTTTATTCTTTCTGCTTCCCTCAGGCTGGTGCACCAACAGGACAATTTCCAGCAGGAAACTCATCAACCAATCCTTTCTTATAGCCTTATAGACACTTTACCCAAAAGAACTCTTATGTGGTCACATAACATCTCTGCGCCTCTTGCACTGTTGTCTTGTTTCACTGATATTAGCTTTAAACACAAAAGAAGTCTTTAAGAAGTTAAAATGAAAGCCTGCATTGTGTACCTTTGGGTGGGGGAAAAACACAAAAAACCCAACGAAGAGTCATTCCCCTCCCCTCACACACACACACACACACACACACACACACACACACACACACACACACACAAAGAAATCAACCCCCTCCCTCCCACCTCCCTGGGTAATAACGTGCAAAACAGAGGGCTGTGGTAACATCCTTGGACCTGTGAACTGGCAGGAAAAAAGTAGCGGTATCATGTATATTAAAATTGGCTAATAAGTTATTGCAGATACCACATTCATTATGCTGCAGTACTGTACATATTTTTCTTAGAAAATAGCTATTTGTGCATATCAGTATTTGTAACTTTAACACATTGTTATGTGAAAAATGTTACTGGGAAATAGATCAGCCACTTTAAGGTGCTGTTGTATCTCTTGGAATGAATGAGCTACATCATTTTAACCATTGGTATTGGAAGTCATGAAATTAAATTGAAGGTTTGTTCATTTCTCAAAATGTTTTCCTTTCCTAAGAGCTCTTCTATTTATACATGCCTAAATCTCTAATGTTAGAGGGATACCTGTCTGCATAATAAAGCTGATCATGTTTTGCTACAGTTTGCAGGTGGAAAAAAAAATAAATATTAGAAAAAAGAAGTGTAGCTTTATTTCTGTGCATTAACACTTACTGGGTTAGAACGTTCATATTGTGAATCTCATATACAAACGAACTATCAGAAGTGATATACTCAGAGGAGGTTTAAGTTCACTTTTCATATCCCACGGTCTTGAGTACATCCTTATGATTAAGTGTGCTGTTCAAGTGAAGTGGCTTATTTAGCAGGATGGAGTTTAAATGAGCACTGTAGAGAACAGTGACTTGACAAATGGTTAGTTGCTCAAAGACATAACTGCAGACAGATAGTGATGGAGTCTTTGAAACTGACTTAGTTGTGATGACAGCAGTACATGTGACCTTTTTACCACCGATGGAGTAGTGCTCTTTTTAGTAAAATTTGTATTAGTAAGACCTCCTATGGAACACTGAGTTAATTGATTGGGTTTCTTGACTTTCTGAAAAGTTTTCTGCCACCTTACAGTCTCATTTGTAGAGGAAGAGATGTCTGACTTGTCAAATCTTGTCTAATCTGTGGTGGGGAAGTTTACTGCATTGTCACTCTTCTTCTAAGTAATCAGAGGTGGGATTTAAACACAGATAACTGGGCTTATGTTCAAGTGTAACACTGGAATTAAACAATCAATGTGTGTATATTGTGAGTGCCAAGACCTCAAGGACGGTTTCTGGCCAGCTGAAGAATACAGTTCTGACTTTCAAAAGAACAGGAATAAATGAGATGAAGTTAGAGATTTTTTGAGAAAAAGATTGTGCAAGCTGATTGAAATAAGTGGAAGAATTCCTCAAGGTAAGAAACTTTTTGTAGTCGTCTGCCTGAATAGAGATGTGCTCATTTCCTGGGGTGCTGGCAGACATGATCACTGCTTGTAAAAATACTCTTCGTATGCCAGTGCTTCTGACCAGTGTTACCTTTGTGTGGGGAACACTAATTTCTGTATGGTATTTTTTTCTTAAGTTTTAGAGATACCAAAGGGCAGTGGTTATAATAAGTTGATTATAGTGGTATTCTTCACTTAATGGTCTCTTCTGACCTGTTGATGTATTTGATGTTAGAAAAGACTTGGAGTCTTCCTTTTTTCTTCCTTCTTTTCTTCTGACAGGGGCTGATGAATGGAGTATGGTGTGTGGATTAATTATCTTTGTGTGAATTCATTATACTGCTCCCCAGCATTTGAGGGTTTTCATGGTGCTAGTAGTGCCTCACCACTGTTTAGCATAATAACTAAACTTCTCTACTGTTGACAGCTGTATTGGAGTAATACATTCAGTAAAGAGTGGCCATCTGCAAGGACTTGGAAGGATTAGTTGAACACTTAAATATGTTTACTCAACCATAACTGAACTCAACCAAATCAATCAGTGTGCTTCCTTCATCTAAATTAGTTACGTCCATTTAGATAAATCAAGCTTTGGATGAGGCCTAATAAGATAAAAATCTGTTGTGGTTCTCACCCAAATTAATCTGCTTTCTGTTCAAAGATACACTGAAATTAATTTAAGTATGTTAGGCTGCAGAAATAGTGAACACCTGATTTTCCCTGTAACTAGCTTGAGTGCACATTAAATAGTGCTGATACTTCCTATATACACAACCACATCAGTTCAGTGCATGATCATTAACTACATCAAACTCTGGATGAGGACTGAAGGTATTGCATTGTTTTGAACTTCTTTTGTTTGAATCTGTTTTGTTTTTTTTTAATAAAAGCTAAATATGTATAAATAGTTATGTTTATATGCATAGAATTATTGAGGTTGGAAAAGACCTCTGAGTTCATCTAGCCCAACCATCAAGCTCACATGGCTGTACGAGATAGAAATGGTGCCTTGTCTTAGAATTCTCTATGGTTGCTCATGCAATTGCTCACAACTGTTATAGTTGATGAAAATGTATACTTCCATTAAATATTCAGTATTCTTTTCTGCTTTGACATGAAAGCATTTTATGTGATAAAATTATTGTTCTTGCAGAAATTAATTTACTAATCTGGAAGCTTTTCACTTTTAATCCTGATAAATCATTTCTCCTGATTAATCAATGTTACCAGTTCCCGATACTTCAGTGTTGAAGAAGGTGCTGCAGGAGATGCACAGTGAGTTTTGCAAGGCAAATACGATGCTCACAAGGTAAATATGATGTCCAGGTACTGCAGTTCAAGTTGCTGAATTTAAATGGTTGCATGCTTCCCAATGGCAGCATTGGACCAAACATTGAGACATGTTAGAATTCCTGAAAGAATTCCATAAAAGTGATGGAAACATTCTCTGTTGAAAGGAGAGCTTCCTGGGTCATAAAGGCAAGCTCAAGCTATTTTTAAAAGTATGTTTTCAGAGGAATGAATTGCTATGGTTTTCTTGTGAGCTGAATAGGGGCAAATATCAAGTACTTCTTGCTCTTGACTAATCTGTACTTTGTGGTAGAGGAACATAATGAGAACTGCTGCTATCTGATAGAAATGACTTCAAAGTGCCCTTTTATTGAAAGAAGTCACTGATAAGCTGTAGTTGTATCTGAACTTCTAAGTGCTCTTATTTAAGTATGACTACCTTGAATAGGAACTGAAGAATCTGCTAATGGCTTGCTTGAAAATAGAAAGCTAGTTCAGGAGATTTTTTGCTTCCAAAGATAAGTGTGTTTGAAAACCTCTCTTAGCCATGCATAATGAAGGTGTATGCTGACTGTTTAAGCTAAGAACTCTTTATCAGGACAGACCTTTAAAAGGGAAAACCAGTGTTTGAGTACAAGACATCTCCAGCAGATTCACAGTCCTGCTGTCACTGCACCTGGAACATTTCCTGAACAAAATGATGTTTTCCTTGATGTCATATAACTTCAGATTTAGAAGGGATGCATTGTCTGTGGGAACCTTAGACCACTGTGTTTGGTCACTTGTGAGAATGAAGTAATCCATTGCTGAATGTACAGAGGTGGCATCTCTAAGGTGAGGTGGAATGAGGGAAGCTCAACTGATGTTTATATTAACTAGCTTTAAATTGACGTCAAGAACTTCCAGTTGAAAAAGTGCAAGCGTCCAAAAAATTTCTGTGGCAAATTTTCTTAAAAGGTCTGTGTGCTGCTGTGGAGCAATTGCTTCTTTATGGTTCCCTGGAAATGTTTGAATGCCTTGTATATAAGAGTAAACTGCATTTAATTAAATTATTCAGTAAAAGTGAAAATTCTAAGGTGGTGTTCTGTCAGATCTTCCACTGTGAGATTCAGGGATCTGTATGCAATCATCTCCTTTTGTATTCACAGAATCATAGAATGGCTTAGGTTGGAAAGGCCCTTGAAGATCATGGAGGTCCTACCCCATACTGTGGGCTGGCTGTTCCCCATTAGCTCAGGCTGCTCAGAGCCCCATGCAGCCTGCCCTTGAGCATGTCCAGGGATGGGGCACCCACAGCTTCTTTGGTAGTGCCTTCTGGCAGTAAAAAATTTCTTTCTAACATATAACTTAAATCTTCTCTCTCAGCAGCTGAAAGCTGTTCCCCATTGTCCTATCATTGTCAGACCATGCAAAAAGTTGGTCCCTTTGCAGCTGATGAGCTCCATTCAACTACTGAAAAGTCACAAGGAGATCTTCCTGGAGCCTTCTGTTCTCCAAGCCCGACTTTCATCGTAGGGCAGCTGCTGCAGCCCTCTAGTCATCTTCATGGTCCTCCTCTGGACCTGTTCCAGAAGCAGCAGCTCCATCTTTCTTGTGCTGGGGGCCTGGATTCAGTACACCAGATGGACCTCACGAGGGCAGAGCAGAGGGAGACAATCCATGAAACAGTAGTACTAGTCTTTATGTCAGGACTGCATAATTAAATTTGAGTTGAATCATGAGATTGTTTGAGGATTATTTGGAATTAGAACGACTGGTGAAGGAAACCAGGAAAATGCATCATTGTGCTTAAGAAGCTCTTTATGTTGATGTCAGTTGTGTAATAGGGTATTTGTTTTGGTTGAGCATTAAGTTTCCCTAATTGTTCAGATGATGCAGCCTTCTGCTGTGTTGCTTGCAGCCATTCTTTTCATCATTTTCCAGTGTTCCTTAATCATTGGGTTCATTGGCTATGGTGGTATTTCTGTATTTGATGGAGATAATGGTGTATGTGCTTCTGATCAGGAAAATTCCAGCTATGAATGTAAAGTAGCTGCTGTAGATGAGAAACTGAGAAGTGGAGAGAAAAGTAAAGAAAGAATCAAGAACTGTTTTTGTTGTTGAGTAGTAACTTAAGGGGCGACCCTATGCTACCTTCTTCCCCTTCCTGCTGCAACCCATGCTCCTGAATGATCTCATCTTGAAATGGTGATAGTCCGGCTGCTTGACTTCATTCAGTAGAGTTTGCTGTTATAAGAGGGGGAGGAGAGAATATTACGTTACTTAGTTCTCATCCTCACCTCAGTAATAGAGAATGGTCACTGCCCTGCGCTTGGTGGCTCTCTTCTGGAAAGATAAAAGCTAAAGACTTGGGCCTTGTGTGTGTTTAAACACTCTGAATTTGTACAGCAGAAATAATCTCAATCTCATGATTTTAAGAACTGAAGTAACTTGAAAGCACATTCAATTGAACTACTTAACTTAAAATTACCTTAGTAATACAGCTCCATAAATTCTTTCAGGTTGGTTCCTGCTTCTGTTTAGGGTGTTTTCATAATAAATTTGTCAATAGTAAGTCTGGAAACTGAGTGATAGGTGGTATTCTTTCCTTTCTGCTCTAGGAAAATGTTCTTAAAGTTATGGTAAAAACGCAAGACTGACAGGACTAGAGGACAGGGAGACTGCAGTAGCTACTACCAGTTCACTTTCTGTGAAGGAACTGCCCTAAGCTAACCCATCACATAATATCTTCCAAGAGTCTAAACTTTGAGTAGAGCCCTCTTTTGGAGGAGTGCAGGAAAGTGAGAGCAGTGTGAGTGGTTTGGCTTACCTGGGTGCTGATACCCAGTCCCAGACCGTTTGAATCCACTACTACAACAGTTAAAATTGTCTGGATCACCAGAGCAATGAAGTTGTTGAAGCCAAACATCAAAGCATAACGTTCCATGCTCAGATTGACAGCAATCTGGAACCTGAAAATGAATGTATGGGTTAACTGAGCTGTGGAGAATTTGTATGCTTGCAGCTCAGGGGAAGAAGCTTAGAAATTATTTCACTTGCACAATTAAGTCTTCATAAGATAAAACTGTTATGTTTTTAGCGTCTTCATTTTAGCAGAATTCTTCTTTTCATCCTGTATTTGTCACACTATGATGCATCCTACTTACCTACTTTGTGTGGATACTTCTGTTAAGTGAGGACCTGTAATGTTTGTTTGATAGTTTAAAGACGACTTGCACATAAATCACTGGACAGCTAAATGCAGCAGAAGGAAATTACTGACTTGGAATAAGCTGTTGTAATGATCGAGTTGTATTTCTAAACATGATTTTATGTGAGCTACAAATAATGCTTCCCTATCATAACCTATTCAGAAATCCTCTTCCAGCAGAAACTTATTTACTTTATTAATGAGAAAATATGACATTTTTACTGATTTAAAACAAATTACCTGAACTGTTGTGCATTATACTTACGTTGCTGTTGTTATAAGGAGCATGTAGCATGCCTTAAATGCAAGGTAACCAGCGTAACATGCCCAGATGTTGTCAGTAAAGTACATGAGAAACAGAGAACCAGCATCCATTGCAGAGAAAATTCCCAAAGCCAGTTCTCCGGAAAGATCCCAGTTTACTTTGACATATCCAACTGCCATGGATGTTGCTGAACCTAAACAAAAAATAATAAATATTACTGTCCTTCTGGAGTCGTGGCATAACTGCACAAATAGGCTGTGCTCAGAGCTCTTGAGACTTCTAAGGGCCATGATGGCCTTTGATAACTGTGTGGCTTCTGCTTTCTGTTTTCTACTAGTGCTGTGTAAGTCTTCTGTTTTCTTCTTGCTTATAGAGCTTTCTCAGGCTGAAGTACTTTGAGGAAGTGCCTCATGCTCCATTTATGTTCCATTTTTGGCAACCGAAAGTGAGGAGGACAACCTCACCAAGCACTTTCTGTTAAAATCTGTGTAGTGGAGTTTAATTCATGTAAAGGTCTTCATGAAATGGAAATCTTTTGCACTCACTCCTTCATACTTCGAGGCATAGCTTCATTTTCTGTTGAAAAAACCTCATTAGTTCTCAAAACCTCATTAGCTGTCAACTCTTTATTGATAATCCTGTGTAGCAAAACAGTTTATTTCAAGTGCAATAGGATGAAACTTAAGCTCCAAGTCTGCTCTAGGCATGTTATACAGCTGTGAGACAACAGTTCACTGAGTACTACTGGCTGCCCAGATGTATTCAGGCAGGACAGCACACTCGTGGACTTCATTTGCTGGCTGTATATGGTCCTCAGGATAATTAAAAAGTCATAGTAGGTCTCCTTCTTTGGTCTATAACTACCAGAGGATCCTGTTAACATTGAGTAATTACTGTGCTTTGATTTAGTTTTAAGTCCCAGCGGGTGCAGAAGCGTGAAAGCCCTTTGGGAATGCTACTCAAACCAATAGTCTTGAAGGTTTGGAGCAGCTTCAGCAAAATTCAATAAAAGTGTAATGACAGTTCTGTGTAGAAGCCACACAGGTAAAGAGAAATGTCATTTGGGTGAGTCAGGTAGGAGGAGGAGAATCAGAATAGCTGAGGCTGTAGGATGAGTCAATCTCCAAAGTCCTACTCAGAGCAAGGTCAGCTGGAGCGAGCTGCTCAGGACCATCAAGGTTTTGGATGTGTCCAAGGATGAAGACTCCTCCAGTGTTCTGGGCAAATTGCTCCAATGCTCGGTCACTCTTAGAATTAAAACATTCTTGCTTTGGCTTTCGTTGCCATGTGGAGGAGTCTGGCTCAAGCCTTTTTACTTCTCTCTTCAGATATTTAGGTGCATTAATAAGATCCCATGTCTTACAGCTGAACAACTACTGCTCTCATCTTCTCCCTGGCTGTCACAGCTGGAGGTAAACTCATGAATCAGGACACAGATGCCGTCACAAAATGTTTGTCTAGGATCACTCATCTTGAAATGTTTAGTCTGCTGTTGAAACAGACTACCTAAAGTAGTTTATGTTAATATACTTTTAAATTTTACACGATCTTGTTTGTCAACCTTGATCCTAACAGGAAATAGGCACCAAAGACATTGCTGATCGATGTCATCAGCACGGGGCAGATTAGAATGGGTTGCTAGTGTTTTTACTTACCTAAAAATGTTGCCACTGCTTCAACAGCTCCATTGTACACTGCAGAGCTGTGGGAGGGGGCTCTGAAGTCCCACAGCACTTGGATGTAGTTCACAACCTGGTTAAAGCCTGCCGTAGCCAAAGCCCACCACAGGGACCAGTAAAGGAGCTTCCTAGAGCCGTAGCACTCCTTCAGATCCTTGCCCAGCTGCACCAGCACTGTCAGCACATGGTGCTGGGGCTCGGGCTGCTGAGCCTGCTGTGCTGGAGTGGGTCCGGTGTCAGCAGCCGCGCAGTCCTTGTCCCGTTGGCAGCTCGAGGCCGTGTTGGAACTGAGCGCAGCCACAGCTTTGCGTGGTTGTGGGAGGGATTGTGAGGTGCCTTTCCTATGGAAGAACATGCTCTTTTGAGGCATTGGGAGGAGCAAGGAGCACACAAAGGCCAGGGACACGGAGGCCAGAGTAATGGCATTGAGGTGAAAGTAGGATACGTCTGCTAAGGAAACCAGGAGCTGTCCCAGCACAGCAGCAAGGGTGGCTGCAACGAGAGTGATACTCCTGCAATAGCTCGTCACTCTCTGATAGTGATCGGCGCTGACAACGCTGTAGATGTAGGCGTAATAGGCAACCTCGGTGGCTGTCACCATCCCGTAGAAGAATTCCACCGCCTGCATGGCCGCCACCCCATGTGCAAAGAGGAGCAGGAGCCACGTGACGATGAAGCTGATGCCCTGGAGGAGGAGGATGGGCTTGTAGCGCACGTAGTCAGTGATGAGGAAGACCGGGACGAGGAGTGCAAGGTAGGAGTATGTCCAAACTGGGAAAACCTGGTTGGTAACCTAGAAGAAGCGTGCTTGCATCAGAGCGAGATCTGTGTTGCACCAAATTCCATTCCCTGCAGTAGCTGAAAATTAATGCCCATTCAGTTTCAAGTTTTGCTTGAGCGATTGTGTACCTCTGATCACCCCTCCCCTTTTCTGATTTAGAAAAAAAACCCAACACATTCCTTTCAATCTAGAAACTAGAGTTGTGCATAGTGCATATGTACCTGTTACTGGGTTGTCTTGATGCGTTATCTTTAACATTTATGTAAGTAAACATGTTTTTGATGAAACAGTGTTTGAGTAAGTTTCATTTGGCCTTCTATGCACTGATGGCCTGAAAATAAATTCTATGTCATTGTAGCCGTGGCTGTGTCCTGCTGAGCAGCCCGGCCCCTCAGCACCACCCCAACAACGGTGCACTACGAATGCTGTCTGGGCTGGGAACAAGTCACGGGGCACTGCAGTCCCAGCTCGAGTGATGGCAAGTAAGTTCATGGATTTTTGTACATGGGCTAAACATGATTCTGTGATCAGGAGAGGAGAACAAAGAAAGAAAAAACAAAAAAACATAACTGTGCTTTGTCTTTTAATCAAGGAATTTCAGAATATATTTCAAGATTAAAAAGGAAAAAAAGAAAAAAACAACACATCAATTTCTATTTGTGGCTTCATTTCCATAAATATGTTACTTGTGAGTTTTCAAATGGAATGTGTAGTGGTACAGTCAAAAATTTGATCATGTCTCTTTACCAGGCCTTTGTAAGCCCTCTCTTACCAGAGAGAAATACCCCTCATTTCACAGACATGTCTTATTCGTGTCATTGCTTATTGGTAGTGCGTGCACTTGTGAACAACTGTTTTCAAGTATGAAGCACAGGAAGAGTCAGATTTCCTAGAAAAAAAGTCTCTGCTGAAGACCTTGAGCACTTACCAAAAGTTACAGTGGCCATCATTGAACCAGATTGATGGTTTAGTTTCACAAAGACAAGGTCAAAAACCCCACTTGTTTTATGATTTTATTGCTCTCTCTTTTTAGGCATTTTAATTAAAAAAGAAAAAGAAAAGAAAATTAAGATAATATTGTATATAAAGTAACAAAGTTTATATATTGCATGAGGACTGTCATGTAAGTAATGCCTTCTTTTTTATGATGCTGGTCCACAATATCAGACGCAGGTGGTGGTGGTATGGCAGTAGAGGATGAACCTTCCCACCAATATTCCATTACATTTTGTTGCTGTGTTCCGGATGGCAGGAGAGGGGCAGTCCAACAAAATGGCGTCTGACATAGAAGTGTGACCTGGAAGCAAAGGTGTGTCTTTGAATTCCTCCATGTAGGAACCATGGCACCCAAAGACATTCATGCACACTTGCTGAAGGTGTGTGGAAAGCAAGCTGTGGGTGGTGCATTACGGTGGTGACAGCAGCAGTGGCTCATCTCCATTTGTACAGATTTTTTAAAAGTGCAGCATGTGGGCTCTTGTTCCTTTCTGACAGAAAAGTACAGCTAATGGTGATGACTATATGGAAAAATAGTGTTTTGTAGCTGAGAAGTTGCTCTATCAAATATTGTTATTGTGCTGTATCTGTTGTAGTTTCCATGGAAATAAATAAGAGAGATTGCTTTTGGAGAGACTTATGTATATGGAGCCCAAAACAATTTCTCTTCACTCAGTGCAGCCCAGGCAAGCCAAAAGGTTGGACACCTGTGAAATAACTGAAAGAGCTAAATCTGTACTGTCAGTTCTGAGTAGATTGTTGATGAGATCAGAAGTAAGGCATCCTATCAGGATCTCTCCTACATGAAATATGCAAATAATTTCCCTTTGTGGTTTAGAAGGAAGAAATAAGAGTATCCTCCCCAAAAAATAAACAAATCACCCCCTGCTCCCCCCAGAAGAGAAATCCCATAAATAAGCTTTTCAGGAGAAATCTTGGCTTTTGCTATGCTAGCATTCTGCCTTAGCATTTGTGAGTGCAAGTCAGGAATGACTGTTCTTCATACTTGCAGTACGTGGGTGTATGAAGCTTGTGTTTTCTAATTATATCATTAAATGCATGACTCACTTGTTAACTATGTCCTCTTCTGTTACTGTGTGCTCTAGAAGCATGCTTTAAAGAACAACAACAACAAAAAAAGTAAATTGATAAAATAATTAAAAATAATTTAAAATGTGAATCTGTCTTGCATTGACAAATATGCATGGTCACTCTGAAGGTATTGCTTCTTATTTATTACTATGGAAACTACAAGAGATACAGACAGCACAATAACACTTTTTGGTAGGACAAATTCTCAGCTATAAAACACTATTTTTCCACAGTCACCACCATTAGCTGTACTTTTTTGGTCAGCAATGAACAAGAGCCTGCATGCTGTTGCTGTACTTGTAGAAGTCTGCAGCGTTGAAGATAACCCATTGCTAAATGTACCACTGCGCTCACATTCATTGTTGGGTCTCCATATGTGTTCAGCAAGTGTCCATGAATGTCAGTGGGTGTAATTCATTCCATGTGAAGGGATTCAGTGCCACCCCTTTGCTTCATTTGCGCTTCCATGTCAGACGCCATTTTGTCCTACTGCCCCTCTGCTGCCATCTGTCACTCAGCAACAACATGTTATGGGAACTGGTGGGAAGCCTCAACTGCTGCTGCCATACCACCACCATCTGCCTCTGATGTTGTGGACCAACCTAATAATAAAATAGGAGGTGTTACTTTTGGAGCAGACGTTGTAGGTGTGTTAATCTGAGAGCTCATCAGTGGAAGAAAAAAATCAGTTTTTTTTTCTTTCCAATCACCACTTCTCTTCAATGTAATTAGTGCCTCAGTACGAATAAATAAATCCGTGTTGCTCCTCCTGGGTTTCCCTTGGGGGAGTGGATCTGGTTGACCTGATTTTGCTGAAAGAATCCATTTATTTTAATCAACATGCAAATTTGGTTTTAAATGCCAGGAATGCTGGAACTTCAAGATGACCACCTCCTTGAAAAGAGGAGAGCCCCCCATCCTTTTCCAACATAATCTTAAATGTGAACCTTTAGATAGGATGTATGTTTTGTTGAATGCTTTGCTCCCTTTGCATCAATAACTGAAGACTTACTGCTTTAGGCATTCTAATTATTACTTCAGAGAATGGTTACGTACCTGCTCAACTGTCAGGTTTTTGTCTGGTCCTGTTAGGTAAGGAGTGAGAAAAGACTCTGAAGGTCTCATCGTGGAGAAAAACCCATTCACACAGATGGTGAGTGTGGGATAAATCCAACTGCTGCCTATGGTTCCTTTCCAGCAATCCATAGTCTGTAAAAATGTAGTGAAAAAGCAAACACACCAGAAATTTGTCAAGAAACTGTTCACAATTGGTAAAACCTCATCTGCAAGTTTACTTTTTAACCAACCCTACTCCCGCTAATGTTTCTTTCCACACACTCCCTCCTAATCACAAACTCTGCTTGTAAATTAACAGCTCGGATCAAGGTGCACTGGCGGTGGTAAACTTCAGTCTCTGTTGTCTGTCCTGTCAAAGGTTGTTCTTAATGGTGTACTTAGAACTGAGCAGATGCATCTCAGTGGAAGAATCAGGTCCCATTCCATTCTCATTTCTGAGTAAATGGCTGAGCAAGGCGTGAGGTTCTCAGCATGCTCAGGGAGACTGTCTGTCTGAGAGCCAAGTGGAACAACTGAAGTGAAAGTGTTTTGCAGACAATAAAAGCCCCCAGGCAGCTTAACAGCCCGCTATGAGCTCTGGCTCTTCAAAATACTTTAATACTTGCCATCTTTCTCACACTCCAGTTGTTTGAGAGAGTATGCAGCCACAAACTTTCTGTCCTTTGAATCTGCTCATCATACCTGCTCAAATTTAAGAAAGACGACTTGTGACTTCACTTTTAAAAGAGTTGCTCAAAAGGAAAAAACTGAGTCTTTGTTGTAGTTGGCAGAAAAACAAAATCAATAATTTTTCTGATTTTTTTTTTTATTATTTTGTTTTGTTTTTCAAGCTTATTTCACATGCTTAATGTTAGAAATGCTTAGTATAAATAGTATGTTAAGGTAACATTGCTGTGACCTCAGAGGAAAATTACAGAAACCAACCTTCAGAACTTGAATTTCAATAACAGTTTTGAAGCAGGGAGGCTTGTTCTCTCTCTTCAGGTTTTGTGCTCTTTACAAAAAGCTTCTGAGAAATGAAATGAAGCATGGAGAAAACTCTGCTGGGTGGTACACCAGCTGGCTGAAAGGTGGCTGCTGACCAGCATTTCTCTTCTCCATCTTAATGGAGGTCTTGTCCCCCAGCCTGGTGGCATTTTAGGGGCAGTAGGTGCTGCACTTAGATGAGGCCATTGCCTGGGGAATGGTTATGTAGAATCCTTTGGCAAGCTGAGGGGGGAGATGAGCCCTTCGTACTCATCACAGCTGCAGGGGGAGGTGGATTTGTTTTGAGTTTCATTTTTCTGCAGATCTAATAAAGCCCTGCTGGTATCTGCCAAACCCCAACCGTGGCTTCTTCAAAGAGTCTGCATTGTACACAAACGTGCAGCAGGATGTGTGCGTCTCAGTAGTTTGGATGAAACCAGTAATGATTGCTGACTCAATGCTGTTTTGCTGCTGAAAACCCAGGTTAACATGAGGCTTTACTTTTTGTTACTGTTTATGATTCTGTTGTCCCATCGTTCCTAACTCTCCTGAGAGTTTCCCTATCCCCATTCCCGTCTCAAATGCTCCTCCAAACTCCCAATACCAGCATCTATCTTTTGTAAATTGGAGAGGACAGGAATGTTAAGTGTATAAAGTCTTGTCTGTTTTCAGAAGACAGTGCTCTCTATAACTAAAAACTAAATATACTTTCTGCTTGGTTCCTTTACTCCTTAGTGGCAGTATATGAAGACAGTGAGCTGTGACAAATTCAAAACAAAGGAACTTTTAATGTTATTTCTACCTGTTTGGCTTTTTTTTTCCTAGTTCTTGTTCTCAAGTTTACAACTTCTAATGTTTTTACATAACAGTAAAGTTTGACATGTTGCCAGTGCCTTTCCTTTTATTATATGGTACCTATAGGGGGATATTTAACTTTCTGTGCCAAAGGCAGCTTGAGACCATGGAGCAGGAAATATGGAGTTCCTTTTTTCCACATACACAGTTCTGCAGTATTACAAGATATTGCTTAGCAGAGGCTAAGTACATGTCCTGCTTTTATACTGCCTTGCTCAAAATGTTATACTTAAACCCACTTTGCAACTGGGAATATCCACACAGTACTAAACAAACAGATTAGAAAATAAGCTGTCTTCATTTAGTTAAGTCCCACTGATTTTCGTGAGGCTTGAAGCAAACTTCCCTCCTGCCTGCTCTCACCCCTGGGTGGTTTGCCTGGTTGCAGTCTATGAAAAGCATAAATGTTTGTATAAAAACGGTATCTTGTATCTGCACAGGAAAAAATTTCTACAAATGCTAAATGTTTCCTATTTTTATTAGTTAGGTGTAGCTATTGTAAACTGCAGTACAGAAATAACTGTAACATGGATATATTTTTGTATTAAATTAAGCATTCACTATGCAAACTCATTTATAATCTCTCTTCTCACCCTCTATTCTGCCCTGGTCAGGCCTTACCTGGAGTACTGTATCCAGTTCTGGGCTCCCTGGTACAAAAAGACAGGGATCACCTAGGGAGAGTCCAGCAGAGGGCTACAAAGATGATAAAGGACCTGGAGCCGCTCTCTGATGAGGAAAGGCTGAGACATCTTGGTCTGCTCAGCCTTGAGAAAAAAGGCTCAGAGGTGATCTTATTAATGTTTATTAATATCTTAAGTGTGGGAGTCAAAGGGACATGGCAAAACCTTTTTTCAGCAGTTTGTGGCGATATGACAAGGGGAAACGGACATAAATTTGAGCATATGAAGTTTCCCACAAATATGCAAAGGAACTTCGTGGTAAGGGTGATGGAGCACTGGCATAGGCTGCCCAGGGAGGTTGTTGAGTCTCCTCTGGAGATATTCGAGATCCACCTGAACGCCTACCTGTGCAACCTGCTGTAGGGAGCTGCTTTGCAGGGGCTTGGACTCAATGATATCTAGAGGTCCCTTTCAACCCCTATGATTCTGTGACTCTCCTGGACTGACTGTCCCTTATGCTGAACAAAATTAGCTGCAGGATTTGAAGCCTCCTGGAAGTTCTGAGATGCTGACCCTGACAAATCCAGAATGTACCAAAGTGCTATACGATATACATTTTCTGGTCTTAGTTCATACTACTCAATATTTTTTATTTTTTCCTCCAGTCAAAGAAGGAAAACGTTCATTCCAGAAAACCATTTTTGTAGAAGCGCAGTAAACAACTGGGCAACTTTCATTCTTGTTTTGACTCCACATTTTTTTTACTTTTCCATGCTGAGATTGCTGTGGATTCAGTGCACTGCTTAGATTGTGCTTAGGTTGCTGCTTTCAGACATGGTAAAACAACAACTGTGGTGTTGCAGAGTTTCAGTGAACCTTCAGTGGGCTGTGCAAACGCTGCCTTTGAGCTTTTGTGTGCACAAGGCCTGCTCCTGTGGTGTGCTTTTAAATTAGAAGGCAGTCATCTACCACTGACCGACCTGTCTTTGGGTAGGAGAGAATATCATGATGCAATGTCTTCCTCCTCAGCTCAGAGCAAGGTACATGCAAAGGGCAGAAAGTAGAGAACAGGCTCACGTGCACTCATGAGCAAATGTGGAAGCAGCTTGGCAACACTAGTTGCAAGAGATAGAAAAGCAAGCAGAGTGAACTCCAATCTTTCCTATTGTGCACAGTGTGATGCCAAGATGATTGTTGTGCTTTTCTTTATTTATAAATTACTGCTATCAAGCTATTTATAGGCAAGTAAATAAGAATCTAAAGTAACTTATCTTTTATTCTTGGTACAGTGCCTTTATGTTGATCTTAGCTGGCATATGTATAAGGAAGTGCTGTAATGATTCAGCATAGCTCTTCGGGGCTGCGTTGTAAGTTCCTCTTGCTCTGTGGTTCCCTGCACACTGCAGTAGGAGCTCTTCTCTCACAAGGGCTGGGGCCACATGCGCTGTTTGTCCAACTTCTACAGCTGTGTCACACAGCCAGTTACAGCCTGCTCCTTTGATTCGCGTTCAGCGAGGTTCTGAGGCTCTTTCCAAAATCTCACTGTTTTCCTGTTGCACTTTCTTGAGACAAGCATGCAAATGCTTCTGCACAAGAAAGTCCCAGCTATGACTGAAAAGTAGCTGCCATAAATTAAAAACTAGAGGAAGGGAGGAGAGAGAGGGGAAAAAAAAAAAAAAAGCAGAAAAATTAATGAAAAACACATGGCTGAGAAATGCTGTTCCTCCTGAAAACAGACACGGTTTTGTTTACCTATGTCCTGGCATAGTTTCAATGTTTCAAGCTTTTGCTTTGTCATTCAGCAAAATCTTAGCTTTTCCAGAAAGCAGTACTTTGAAGAATGGAGAATTGCCACATTTCCTAATCCTTATGCTTCTTATTAAACATCAGAGGGGGGAAGGGATAGGAACAGGATTTTTTTAATATTATTGCAAAATGTAGAGGCAGCATGTTCATTACTCACACAGTAATGAATCATGGAAGTGAAGAGTCCGAGTTAGTCCTTTTCCTGCTCTTACTTGCGCATTTCACTGGGATCACCACATTGGCTTCAGTAAATGTAATATGAATTGAATCAGTATTTCCTACAGCAGTGGCCTATTTATGAAGTCTTTATGAAGTCTGTGCATGTTCCTGTCCTTAATCTTCAAGACTTAATCTTTAATCTCTAATCTTTCACTTATCCAAGTAACTTTTGCTGTCTCCATGCAGAACATCTGGATAATATTAATTTTCTTCATATCATGGGAGCAGGAAGTTGCACCAGCTTCTCAGATGCCAACTGGGAAAATGCAGAAGTTGGTAAATTTCAACTGACTGTTGTGAATGGAATTGGTGCAATTGAAGTTATGGATGTTGATGTGAGATGAGATATCCCATGCCAAATTGAATGACCAAACCATGGGCAGTTAGACATTATTCATCTAGAGATACTGAACAGGTTTGCTCTTGAGCTGCAATTAGAAGGCAAGTGTCCTCGAACTGAAGTAATTTCAGTAATCCACACTGTCTCATGGTCTTGATCTCCCCTGACATCACGGGTTCATGTTGATATAACATGTGAGAAAACCAGCCTAATTTTTTGTCTAGAGGGTGTTATTCAGTGCCCTATGAAGTAGCAAAAGCTAGTTGAGTTATCAGGGCCAAGATGTTTAAGGTGTGGAGTCACTGCTTTTAAAAAGTTCCGTGTCAGCATTAGAAATCTTAAATGCTGCACTAAAATGCAAATAGGAGGTCTAACACCAGATATGCTGCCTTAATCTCTATAGAAGGAAGGGAATTAAATTATCCTTTGCAGTACAATTGCTTTTTGAAACCTTCTGAAGATGAATTGGCTGAATAATGAAAGGGAAGCAAGCTAACAAGCACATACCTGAGTCACTATGTCCAGTCCCAGGCCTTTTGAATCCACAGCAACTACTGTAAGGATGGTCTGAATCACCAGTGCAACAAAGTTGTTCAGTCCAAACATCAAAGCATAGCGCTCCATGCTCAGGTTGACTGCGATCTGGAACCTATGGTAAGATGGGCAGGTGCTGTGGTTTCACCCAGCATGCAGATCAGCACCATGTGTGCCCCTTCCTCCTCCCCCAGTGGGATGAGGGGAGAGAATCAGGGGGAAAAAATTAGCTCATGGATTGAGGTAGAGGCTATTTATTAAGACAAGAAAGAGATATAATTGTAATGCTAATAGTTAGACCTTCTAACCTATTTCTCTGATGTAAATTTTGTTTTGGCGATAGTCTTTCATTGCATCTGGGATTTGTTAAAGTATGGTAAAATTTTGTGCTAAAGACAATCTGTCAATACAATAAATGGTGTAATAAAATGTTCTGCATGTATTATTTTTTCAGTTTCTGAGAACAAAATAACTTGATCTCATTAGATGTCTTGTTTGAGTTTAAATGCCCCGTACTCTTTAATTCAGTTCCTTGTTTACACTGTAACATCATTGAGGATTGTATGTATAATATTCTGGGAAACATTGGCCCAAATCTCTTCCTGTTTTCACTCAGCTCATACCTTGGTAATGGTATCAGCAAGGTGGTCTGGATATAAGGGGATGTTAGAAGATGATTTTCCAGATCTGCTTTTCCAAGATGGTTGTGCTGTCCTGTCCCTCTGGTTCACTTTGCATCTCCTACGCCAGTATATGTGCAAGAGGAAAGTAACTTATGTTTTACTGTCACCATGACCTGTAGTAGTAAATATACCTTATACTGTGTTTAAATTCTGCATAGGCAATTGCTCAGTCTTCTTTTAATAACTTATGTTTGTTTAGAAGGATACATACAACATAAGCAGATGTTTAAGTGTCAGGTTTCGTGTCTTTACCTGAACAGTTCCATCTAGTGTTAGATGAGAGTAAAAAGAGGGGTGCCCAAAGTAAACTTAAAGTACTGTAATATTATGCATGTCATGATAGCTGTAAGGATTTATACTTACGTTGCTATTGTTATAAGGAGCATATAGCTTGCTTTGAAAATTAGGTAGCTGGCATAACACACCCAGATATTGGTAGTAAAGTGCATGAGAAATAAGGAACCGGCATCCATTGTGGAGAAGATTCCTAATGCCAGTTCTCCAAATAAGTCCCAATTCATTTTCAAATATGCTACCATGAAAGATGTTACTGAGCCTAGAAAATTAAAAAATAAAAAAAGAACAAAGAAAGTATTATGTATGTTCTGTTGCCCATATCACCAAGGTTTGCCACCCTCACCTGCTGAAAGGCAGCACTGCATAATGAAGTAGATTAGTTCTGGAACTGTGATGACAACTGGTCATTTTTAGACAATGGTGTGAAGTATCTGCCATTCTTTTCTTAGTGACTTGTTCCAGTTCTTGTATAAACTGTCCTGTGTAAGGTTTCATTATTTATCTGTGTGTATACAGCATGAGCTCCTAGGGAAAGAATTAGGATCCACTGTTTGGAGCTTGAGGAACAATTGTTCTAGTTTCTTTGAGCTTATGCTTTAGCCAAGCTAGCAAGCTGTTACCTTCTATGTCAATAGTTTAAGCTTGTGCAGCTCAATAAAGAGATACCCCAATAAGGAGGACTTCTGTGAAATATCAAGTGAATATACTCAGGAGAAAATGAGAAAGGATAGGCTCTATTTGATTTTGGTGGGTCTCCTACACAAACACATCTATTTTGAAGGTAAGCCATTTAAATAACCATCTTATGGGATCTCATACAATTTAAGAACTTCTATAATGAGAATGAAGAGATGCCATGAGAGGGGAATTCTTCATGGAATAGGCACTATAGGAATTAAGGATTTTTAATGCATCGTTCAGCTGGTCTACATTAGCTGCCTACCTCCAGAGGAGAGTGATTTTTTATCTTAGAAGTATTTGTTTCTACCTTAATGACAGTAAGGGTAGTGAATGTCTAGATACAATGAAGATATATTTAAATTCTCTGCTGGATCACATCCCAATTACTTCTACAGCAGCACAATATGAGTGTGAAGCATGGCCAAGTCAGAGTGGCATCCTCTTACGCTGCCTTTGGACAACATTACTTTGCTTGTGCAGTGCAGACATCTGCTCCTGCTGCAAGAGTAATTGTTAACATCAGTACCATGGTGAACTGAGTAAGTACTTCTTCCTGTCAACCTCCATATCATGAAATGACTGAAATTCTTTGCTTCCTGCTGTGCAAGAACATTTCACTAGAGACAGCTCTTAATGAGAGGTCTATGCTCTTCATGTGTAAAATATTTATGGAAAACTCATCTTCATAAGCGTATGCTATTGCTATGGGAACTGTAGTGCTACTTGACTGGCAGGAGGCTTGTGGGGAGAATAAAAAAATTCAGAACTCTGTCAAAAAGGAGCATGGGTGCTTCAAATGAATGTAAGATTCATGGGACATACGCTCTCTGCATACCAGTAGGATAAAGTTTGTTGCCCCAGACAGATAGAATAATAGCTTTGTTCACATCAAAGAACCATATTTTGAATGCACAACTTGCATGCTGTTTTCCTGGAATGTCTGCAATGGAAAAGAACTGTAGAAATGTTCAGAAATAAAACTTTGGAGGTCACCTTTGATAGATTGATTCTTAGACACTAACTTACTCAGGAATGTTGCCACTGCTTCAACAGCTCCATTGTACACTGCAGAGCTGTGGGAGGGGGCTCTGAAGTCCCACAGCACTTGGATGTAGTTCACAACCTGGTTAAAGCCTGCCGTAGCCAAAGCCCACCACAGGGACCAGTAAAGGAGCTTCCTAGAGCCGTAGCACTCCTTCAGATCCTTGCCCAGCTGCACCAGCACTGTCAGCACATGGTGCTGGGGCTCGGGCTGCTGAGCCTGCTGTGCTGGAGTGGGTCCGGTGTCAGCAGCCGCGCAGTCCTTGTCCCGTTGGCAGCTCGAGGCCGTGTTGGAACTGAGCGCAGCCACAGCTTTGCGTGGTTGTGGGAGGGATTGTGAGGTGCCTTTCCTATGGAAGAACATGCTCTTTTGAGGCATTGGGAGGAGCAAGGAGCACACAAAGGCCAGGGACACGGAGGCCAGAGTAATGGCATTGAGGTGAAAGTAGGATACGTCTGCTAAGGAAACCAGGAGCTGTCCCAGCACAGCAGCAAGGGTGGCTGCAACGAGAGTGATACTCCTGCAATAGCTCGTCACTCTCTGATAGTGATCGGCGCTGACAACGCTGTAGATGTAGGCGTAATAGGCAACCTCGGTGGCTGTCACCATCCCGTAGAAGAATTCCACCGCCTGCATGGCCGCCACCCCATGTGCAAAGAGGAGCAGGAGCCACGTGACGATGAAGCTGATGCCCTGGAGGAGGAGGATGGGCTTGTAGCGCACGTAGTCAGTGATGAGGAAGACCGGGACGAGGAGTGCAAGGTAGGAGTATGTCCAAACTGGGAAAACCTGGTTGGTAACCTAGAAGAGAAAAGGAAGTCTTATTTCCTCTTGGTGAAAATAAGTTCATTTATTTGATTTATTGAAGGGATGAAATAATTGTTACGTATAGGAACACTGTTCTGAAGCATCATGAGTCTATTAAACAGGGTACTTAAATGCAACAAACCCTGTTTACACGTATCTTGAATCTTTTCCACTTATCCCACCCGCAAACTAATCTGCCACGGCTCTTCAAAAACTTTGTGTGAAGTTCTACTTTTCATCTCTTGTTCTCCATGGAAAAGAAAAGGCAGAGAAAATCGTACCTCATCTATTGTCAGGTTTTTATCTGGTCCAGTTAGGTAAGGGGTTAGGAAAGGTTCTGATGGTTTCATCGTGTAGAAGAATCCACAGAAGCAGAGGATGAGGGTGGGAAAAGTCCAAGTGTTGCTTTTCTTATTCTTCCAGCAGACCATGGCAATTGCAGCAAAGCTGAGGAGAAAGCTTCTTAGAAAGTTGCCAGTGCCCACACAAACACAAAGATGTTTTGTTATTCAATATATTTCGTGCTTTCTCATGCTAAGTAGTGTTCTTTAAATGTTGGCATCTGGAGCACATGTTCCTTAGCTTTAAAGTGAAAAGCTTTCTGTACATACCTCTGCTGTTTCTTTGTAGACAGTGTGCAAGGATTTCGAAGATCTGTAAATGAGAGACAAATTACACTGCCGTTCATTATGTACCGACTAAGCTAAACACAGGAAAAGCCTTCCTAGATGAAGATAGCTGAGCACTGTCGTTCCTTGACAAGGCTAATCTCAATCAATCACCTTGCTGAGTAACGAGCAACTAGTTCACAGCCACTGGTTTTCTCCATGCCCCCCCAGACAAGTGTGGCTTTTCTGTTACGGAGAGCTGGAGCCCAGACAGTCAGTTACTAACAAATCCTGAAAAGATGTGAAGTTATGTCCTCAGTTAGAAGTACCTCAAATTCATCAGAAGTCCTGTTTGGATGCAAGCCTCCTATGTTCAATCTATAAAAAACGTTTGAGATTACTAAATACAATACTTGAAGTAAAATGAAGCAGATATTTCAGCTCTTATCTCTAGCTGAGACTTACAGAATAAATTAAACCTTGATGCAACTTTGCTAGACAGGGTCCAGAGAAATGAAAATGGGTAAGATGCAGGAGCATGCAGAGGAAATGAGCACAGTGTAAGTTATGTCCGTAGTCATGTTGATTTAGGCAATATCAGGAGTCTAAACTTATACAGTCTGTCTTCTGGAGCCCTCTGTAGGGTTCCTGTTGGCAGTTGCTGTTTCTGTTGCTTTTTTTTTAATTTTTTTTTTTTGGATGTCATCTCTGTTTTTCTTCCCAAGAATTTTTTTCACACAAAATATTGTCTTCATCTTAAAATAGAAATATTTTGTGGGCAGAATTTTCCACAAAAATTAAAAATAAATAAATAAATAAAAAAGATGAGGAATGTTTTTCCCAAAACAAATGGAAATGTCTATGTAGGTGTTGGCAGTGTCACTTCAGGCTGGCAGGGTGGAGGATCCTCTTGTAAGGTACAAAAGTTACCTGGGGTGTGATATGTATGAGATAGAAAGCATTTTGCACCTTCTATAACTTCATATCATACGAGCAGATTTTCCTAATGATGCACATAGAAATGGTGCAGATCGAACGGAATTGGAATTATTTTATGCATCCGCATAAATGTTGCGGGATATACAGCAGAAATTGCAGCTGCGTGTCAGCTTTGTAGTGTGAACCACTAGAGGGCAAGATGACCCCAGCAAAGAAGTAATGTGCTGGGAAGAATGTGTGACACGTTCAGAGAACTCAAGGAAAGGCATTTTTGCCCCTCTTTCATTCCCTGTTGTTGCAGTTGCTTCTGCTGTGAACATGGATTTGGCAGGGATCAGTTCGGACTCTGCCTAAACTGGTCACCAAAACATCCTCTCACTCTTCTTTTCCATTGTAACCAATAATGCCCTACAGCACCCTAATACCATATAGATGCTTCAGGTGATGCAGAAAGACTGAAACAGGCATGGAGAAGAGAGGAGCTGAATAGCATTTTTAGCACTTCAATGCAGAGCATCAGTGGAGGTTCGTTCTATGACATAACCAGTTTATATCTTTTCCCTTTCCAGACCAGATTCTCAGGTTAAATCTTTCTGTCTCTTTTGGGTCCTGCTGTGTTTGCTCTATACCCAGCAGACCACATGGTGTGGAGGTGTGGCAGATTTCATAGACTCTTCAAAGTATCCCATGTCTTGGGATGTGAGTGGGGCATGGCCAGACTTCTGGGAAGTCTAGAGACTGCTGGATTTCCAGTGACTCAATGCTGTGAGCTGCACCTCTGACACTGGCCATTTGTGGTAAGATTGTGCTGTCACATGCAGGAATCTCCATTTTGAGCTATGTACAAAAAAAATTCAGGTGCACCCTGTTATCAGCGTCCTTCTTTTCCCAGCACATGCACAGTTTGGGGTTTGACATGTAAGCCTGCAGAAAATAACTACTATTGGGAATACCTTTGCTTGACTAGCAGTGAGAAGTTTTCCACTTGATTTAACAGATGTGCAGAGCCATGAAGTGTTGGGGACTTGTGGGACAGCCTGCTCAGTAAAAAGGGAACAGGAGGTGAGTGCTGCTCTCTTTGCAGCAGGGTGTATGTTCACCATGCAATCTAGAACAACAAAGAGCTCTGTTGCAGCCCCAGCTTAGCTCTGCTAGCCACTGATACAATTGCTCCTTTCTGCATTCATAAGCACAGTTCTCTGACATCAAAATCCGTGTTTTCATGCTTGAGACAGGGGGAACAGATTTGCACTCATTCATTCACACCTTGTGATCAGTTTATCTTTTATAACTCCAGGTTTTTCTTAAATTTTGGAGACTTGTTGAAATGCCTTGGTGTGCAGTTGCAGAAAAACCACCTATATTTCTTGTTTTCCCCATATACTCCATCATTTCCTGCTTGGTGCCAGGGCCACCAGCTCTTTTCCTATACAGCCTGGCTTGGCCCTGCAGTTCCCCACCAAACTGTTCTCCCCCACTCCATCTTTCCTTCATTATTGCTGGATTTCTGATTTCCAAAGCTCATACATAATCATACCTTGTGTGCTTGAGCCCCTTCTTTCTTGTTTCCAGAGGCAAGGTCCCCTTTTGGAATCTGCAGTCTCTTCTGGCTGTCCTCTGTGTATTGCAGTTTCTGGACTCTAATTGGTTTCCTGGCTTTTCCTGTTCCAGTAGTTCAACTTGTTCTGAGGACACCTCCTCTGAGAACACTTCCCACTGGCTCACTCTCAGCATCCTTAAAGGAACAGACCAGAAAATCCTGGCCTTTTCTTGCTCAAAGGCAGGAGTAAATTGAGACCGAAAACATGGTTTGAGGGTTGACTGACTGAAAAGCAAACAGTCTTCTTCCTAGAGATTTTTCCTCTTTATCTGTTCCAAATGTTCAATAAAGACAGGGGACCAGAGCAGTCACTCTTACGTGTTGCTAGAGTGCACATTTCCATTTGTACTGCGCAAGGTAGCTGCTGCTGATAGCAGTGCAGGATGGAACTGAGAGCTGTGTCATTCATCATTGTTCTGTGTCCTTGGGAGTTTCGACTTCCTCACAGGCAACACTTAAGTGGTGGCACACTGACATATTTGCATAAGGAAGGCCTGGAGTTCTTGTTAGAACATGCTACCATTGTAGCCTGGAGTATGTAAAAGTTTTGTGATGAGTTTTTGTAATGACAAATTAAACATAATCTGGTTGTGGAACCATGCTTTAGCTCCTCTTTTGTACACTGTTCTGTGTCAGGTGTGCTTTATCCTCCTTAGTTTTCTCTTATTAACTAGAGAAAACCAACTTCAGTGTCTTTAGCTTTCTGGAATATAACTCATCATTTGGATTTTCTTCTTTTTTGTTGCATTTTCCTTGTTGAATTTAATGTAATAGGTAGACACCTTCCTGTACATGAAAGGCTGAGAAACTACCACCTGAATTACAGTAGATGTCCCTCGGGAGTCCTGCCAAGCCCTTACAGGGAGTATGGCATTCTTGTTTGCATTGCAGTGATCTGCACTGCAGCTCTCTGGTTCACCCCTTGTCTGTTAAGAAAACTATTAAACTCTTGGAAGCTTCCAAGTAATGGAGCGTTAGCAACATTTTCTCTGGTACAAAACACATTTTGGTGCATTGCAGCTCTTAGCTGAGGCATGAAAAGCAGTGTAGTCCAGAGGAGCCATAGGGCAAAGATGGAAAGCATATATCTTCCAGCTTGTGAAAGTATCTGCTGATACTGTTTTGCTGCAAAATCAGTCGTTCAGACTGAAGTTCTTTGTGAGTTTTGAGACACCTTCCCCTTTTGATTTTGTACAGGGTCTATTTTTCTTCTGCTCCAGAGACAGCACGTCTGTCAGCTCTTTCAGTGTCATGGAAGCCATCAGTTTTTCTAGCAAGAACAGCAGTTTGGTATTTCTGGATTAAAAAGAGGATAAATGATCCCAGTGAGAGATGTGGTTGAATTTCTGTTGCAACTGCAAATCTTTCTTTCACCATCACTTTGATTCTTAGTGTGGTTCACAAGTGGGCACTGAGTTCTTCATTACTGAAAAAAAAAAAAAAAAAGGAAAACATTGAAACACATCTTTCTTTGTGGCTAATATGGAAATTTTGTTTACAAATCACTTCCATGAAGTACCAAACGCGGTAAAAATTATGGTCTATTTTCTCAACGGTGTCAACCACAGTTTAATCCTGTAAAAGCTGTTAGTTCCTCATGACTGACTAGTGTGCCAACCAAGGTCTGTGGGTTGACTTGGTTCTGAAGAGAAGCTCATTAAACTCTGGAGATAGGGCTTGTGCCAACTCTCACTGATTTCTGACAGAAATGGAAAACCTCCTCTTTTTATTTCAGCTCAGTAATTGTTCAAGTCTGTAACAAAACAAGCAAAAAGAAAAAGTAAAAAATCATACTCTTAGTATATCAGGAAGAGAACAAAAGTATCTATTAATCTTCACCTTCCGAATTTGGAGGGTATTTTGATCAATCACAGATCTGCGCAGTGTGCAAATCCCAAGACCAAAATAAGTCTCCTGGAATAATCTCTATTTGATGGTTGGACCTGGGAACTTTGCCATCTGCTTTGTGTTTTTGTTTCCTTTTCTTTTGTTTTTGTTTTGTAATGGTGTACAATTTAATTCAGTGCATACTCTTCACTGGTACTTTAGACTTTCATTGCATGATTTCTTCATCTTCAGTTAAGTAACACAAAGGAAATGATATTTTAGGTCAAGCAAATCTCATTTGAGTTGGTTAATACTTTTAGTGACTAATGGTGACTTGCTGTGGATTGCCACAGAGATGGGAGGAAAAACCTGAGAGAATTTATAAGCAACTTCCCATGTTGAAAGATCACTTTCTGAGGTGTGTTCCTTTGTACACTTGACCTGTTTATCATGCAAACCTCCCACTAGAGGCACTTTTCCTTTGTCCTGTTGTCATGGAAGGATATCTCGTTTCAGAGTAAAAATTTACATTTGCACAACTCAGATAGGAAATTTCAGCATCTTTGCTCTACTTTTTTTCCCCTCAAGGTTACATATCATGCTACAGACACCGTGGGAGAGATTGAATCATTGCAACTGCCCAGGTCCTGCTGGAAGAACACGAGTTGTATCTAGACAAGTGCTCATAGCTAGCTGGATGTTTCATGTAATGTTAAAACTCTAATGACATTTGGGAAATTACATATGCATCATGTTGCAAGTGGATTCTTCTAATAGATGCTTCTAATGCTTTGTCACCTTGCCATCTCAGAAGGGTTTGGATAGCAGTAACCAAACACTTTCAGTTAGACAGATACTAGATAGGCATTTTTGTCCCAGGAGAGTGTGTAAACAGTTTTTTCAGAGGCAGCAGTTAGAGCTCTATCCTTATGCTATGGCTATCATTCCCAGATCCCTCAGTGCAAATAGGAAGCATAAAAAGTGCCATTCTCTGATCTAAGTCTAGATTTTAAAAGTCCAGGCAAAAATGTTCCTGTTAAGCACAGTTCATTCAGAATAGCAGATTTCTGTCAAGTCCAGATAGCTTGGTTTAAAATGTCTTGTGTTAGAGCAGAATTTCTGGCTCTAGTTCATGCAGAGCTATCCCTTGTTGTTTCCAGGAGACCCTGAAGCTTGCCAGCAGTCCTGTGTGACTGCAAGCACATAGTATAGGCAGATAAGCAAGGTGGTTGTGTTATACAAAAGAATCTGAAAGAGACATAGTGGAAGGACCTAAATCTGTTGTTTCCTTGGGGAAAGTGTAGGGCAGAGGGAAGTCCAAGCCAGCTGTTTTGGGCAATCCTGGTTTAAATCTTCCCAGAGGAAAGTCCCCACAATGTACCTGCATAGTGCTGAAAAGCTACTTTGATTGCAGCACTTGAGAAAGCCTGTGTCCATGGCCAGTCTGCCAGTGCTCTTAATATAGCCATTAAATGTTATTAGCTAATACATATAAAATTTATTTTATTTTCTAGTTTGGCAATCCAAAACAAACAGGTGTTACTGGAAAGTTTCATGCTAGTCTTCCTGTAGTACATGACACAGTCCTGATTATGTCAAGCATGTACTAAAGTAGCCCAAAGTGATGGAGTGCTCTGAATGTCAAGCCTGGCAAAGCCTTCAGTCAGTGAGTTCAAAGTCAGCTTAAAACTTCACCACTTCACATTATTTGGTTCTTCCTTCTCTCTCTCTCTATTTTATGTCAACTTGAGAAAGGAACCACAGACTGCTAGAGAAAAGTTCCTTCATTTTTTTAAAATCTTCTAATTTTTAGACAATACTGTCTTGGTTCACGAGCAGCTTCAGCTTACCTTGAGATGTGTTTGATTACCCTTTTTGCTTTCCTTTTTTTTGCCTATCTCTATCCTTGTCTACAAATGGTGAAAATCTGGAAAATCTCACATCTCTCTCATTCATAATTGCCAAGGCATAGTGGGCTTTTTTCCTACCTTTATGAATTAAATATTTTTGAATGCATTAAATACTTCAAAGTATTTTTAAGTGCAAACACACGTTTGTTAATACTGGAGAGCAGCATGAAGTTCACACTGTGGATTTTGGCTCCAGCTACTCTTTCCTTATCCAGATCATTGTGGTCTGTACGTTTCTGAATATTCTCAACCATGCAACAGTACAGAAAAAGCACTGACAAACATACAGAGGGGTGATGAGGTAAGGAGAGACTTAACTAGAGTGGTGGTGAGGTAAGGAGAAACTTAACTAAGTATGATGATTCCTGTACAAAAAGGTGTGTGTGTGTGTGTGTTCCAGGATGTTATAAGATAGTAAATCACACTCGCTTTTTGTAAGCAATTTCCTTTTTGTTTACAAATGACACAGCTATGCCAAACCATTTTGGGTGATACATTCTGTATCTCTCAAGTGATTTCTTCCTTTCTTCTTTACCTTTGTAGAAGTTAGGTAGAAAATAAGTGGTTTTCGACTTCTTTAGTGGTCAGAAATATTGAAATGTTTTTTCCTACTGTGCCTAAAGACATGCTTATAGATTAGAAGGAAGATGGAGCTTAGTGAAGCAAATTTAATGTCATCTACAGCTCAGATTGGTAGGCAGATTGTTTTTTTGTTTGTTTATTGCTATTATTTCATTTATCATTGCAATTTTTTTTTCTGCCTTCAACTTTCAGAGGTCTACTTCTGTGAAAAGGTGTTTGAATGCCAAAAGGGGCTTTAGGACAGGATAAAATTAGAGCTTGAGAGATCTTCCTGTAGAACACCAGATATTCAGCTTTTGGTCCTGTAGTATGAAGCAGCAGGCAACCAGCACCATGATAAATCAGATCAGACATACCATTCTCTCCACAGCTTGCACTCTCATAAGAACAGAGGTTCATTTATTCCAACAGGCATATAATTTGTCCATGTTTGCATCAAATCATTTTCATTCAATAATATTTCTACAACTGTTCCTAACAAGGTATAACACATAGTGAAAACTGGTTTCTTCCTTCATATAAGGATTTTTATCAGACAGTCATGCAAGTGCTAAACTGAATGAAATCACTATTGCATCACAGTAATGCTAGAGAGACTGAACAAGTTATGTGTGGAACTTTTGTGCCTGGGATTTACTGTATATTTCATCACCAAGGATTATGCAATGTCTAAATCCCCTGTTTTGGCCCTGTTCGTATGTTCCTTTGAACTGGTGCCTTCTCCTGCCCTTTGCTCCTCTTTAAGCAATTGGAAATTACAGAAGGGAGTTTTCTGTTTAGTTCTCTTTTTCCTGGTTGATCAGCTGTGTTACTATAATTAGTTATTTTCAGCAGTCTATCCAATGATAGTAATACATAATAAAATATCTCATTGTGTAGACAGCTGAAAATGGAAGCTTTGGTAAATTACCAGTTAATTAGAAATTGTCAATATAATTCTCATTTTAGGCAACAGGTAAAGATATAGGCAGTGTCCAACATTACTGTTGGTAAGAGATGTTTTTTTTTAAAATTCTATTTGCTATTAGACCTGAGCCCGTATAAAAATGACTGTAAGCTGTAGCATATTAACCAGAGATTATAAAATCCCTCTTCTGTATTAATATTAATGGTAGTTAATGGAAGTTAATGATACGATTTAAGCCCAGCACTTGTATGAGTTCTGGAAACTCATAGCAGAACCACTTAGTCAAACAAGTTACCACTGTGGGCCCATATTTTCAAAACATTTCAAGCTGCTTTCCAAATCATGTGCTGTCCTAAATTCCCCATCTGTATGCAGTTTCTCATGTGCAAGACTCGGCATGAAGGCACACTTAGTCTCATTTACAGAACTTCACATGTACTGGGGGAGATCAGATTTACTTCTGTGCTGTTCAGTTCCTCTGCCCTGTGATGGTGAGAGTGATGGCGCATGCTTGTTCTCCAGAAATAATACCCCTTTTTCCACTGACACAGGGATGTTTATCAAGGTTCAATTCTCAAGTCCCTTCAGAATTTCAGAGCATGGTGTTGGGGGTAAAAAACCTTTGGGATGAAAGAGGAAACGCATGACATGGACACAACAGTCTCATGATGAGGGACAGAGGGGACATGGAGGCTGTGGCTTTGCAGCCAGAGCCTGAGAACTGTCTTTGCAGATCTTGTGTTTTAATGTCCTCAAACTGCTCAGAACTTCTGTTTTCCCAGTATTACCCTTGGAAAAGGTTCTGTTTTTCCTGTTGTTTCTGCTCCTTTTACCGATCTAACTGAACCGCTCTGCAGCCTCAGTATGGTCTACCTTCACATCATCTTTTAAAAGACATACAGTAGGAACGTTGTGCTCCCCAACTTTCTTTCTGGCCCCTGGAACAAAAGCAGAGAAATTTTAAGAGAGGTTGAAAACTCTGTGGATCTGTGCTTTGGCATTTTGTCCTTCTGCGAGCATATCAGCAGGGACAGAGAGCAGGGTTTGTGAGAGGATCTGAGGAGGGAAAATAGTAGGGGAGGAAGCCAAGAAACTTGTAACAGAGGAAATGTCAGGAAGAAACAAGCTAGGAATCTGAAAGAAGGACAGTTAGTCCTAACAGAAATGTCAGGACGTAAAAAAAATAATAATGTGGGCTTGATTATGGCTTGGAGAGGAACTCAAGGAAAAGATCCAGCTCAGGGCAGGGTTGTGTCCAGTTAAGTTTTAAGGTATTCAAACTGAGTTTTCGCATCCTCTCCTGAACGATCTGTCCCAGTGCTTCACCACCATCACTGTGAAGATGTTTTTTCCACTGTCTGATGCAAATATCCCTTCTCATAGGTTGTGGCTGTTGCATCTTATGTTTTGTACTGTGCCCTCCAAAGAGACTTCTGGGCACAGCCCTGCCCACACAACCCTGTGGGCAGCCACGGCTTCCCCAACATGGCAGCACCTTGCTGAGTCAACAAGGTGTGGGATGGGTGCAGGGAGAGCTCCTGGCCTGCACACAGCATGCAGCCCTTTGCCGCAGGGCTGTCTGTGCTGCCCCCAAACTGCATCAGTGTTGGGACATTAAACACATTGGTTTTGGTCCAGCACTGGCCACCCACAGCTAGATGTCCAGTAAACCTTTAGTGGCCGATCACTGCCTCAGAGTTTGAGGGTCTGGTCTTCCATCTGTGTTTCCGTATTCTTTGAACATGTAAAGCATCAGTTTTTTTCCTCTCTCTTTTTTTTTTTTCTTCCCAATGACTGTGTTATAAATGTGAAGATAGATAAGATATGGTTATGAGCCAGGAAAGTCAGGACCTGCCAGGCAGCTTTCTTCAACCATTTGCATTGCAACTTCTGTTGATTTTTAACTACAATGTGCAAATAAATTGAGGGTACTTTGTACAAACCAAGTTCAAAAAAAGGAACATTGTTTTCTGAATCTGAGGCCCTTATGATGACTTTTGTTTTACATCTTAATCTAATTTCTAAAATCAAATGAGCTTTGACACTCATGACACAGCAGCCATCTGTGACGTTAGGCACAGCACCAGCAAAGGGCTCTGATAGGAACCGGACGTGCGATGGAAAATGCCCAAGGGCAGGGGTATGGGCTGAGCACTATCTGGGTTACATTATTGCTCCAGTACCCAANAAAAAAAAAATGTTATGAGTAACTTTTTTTAACCTACTGCTTGCTTAGTGTCATTGATAATCATGATGTTAATCCACAGATAAGAAAATGTTTCAACAATCTTAGAAAATTCTCTTTACAAAGTGGCTGGAGACTTTCCTAGTTTCGATGCTAAGGTGAAATAGTAGGGTGGAAACAGAGGAATGAGGCTTGATAACCCAATGCCTAATTTTCATATCTTATTGACAGAGAATGGATGGCGTGACTTCCAGCTTAAAAAAAAAAAAAAAAATTACAGGCTGTCACTGGACAACCATTTGGAAAAAAATTGGGGATGATAGAGAATCCTTCATTGCTAACTTGACTCTGCTTGGTGTCTGTCAGTTTAGAAATAAGTTATTTATGTCTAACATTTTATGAAAGCAAAAAGCTGTCAACCCAGAGTTCTGTCATTTTAGTTGTTATTCTGGTTAGGTATTTTGTTGCATTGGCTAGTGCTGACAGCTAGTGCTCAGAAAAGCTCAGGAAGCACACTGAGAGCATTGTGCTTCTAGCAGTTTTTTTGTTTATGTGGCATTCTACTACGATGCATAAAGCAGTTTTATAGAGCAGTATGGGATCTTTATTGACTTTTTTTTCTGCCTCTCGACCAATGGCAGTGGTACTGAGAACAAGCATTCCTAACTTATTGTGAGACCTTGTGTGTGCTGCAAGGTGTGCAGCATAGCTGTATATGCTTCCTGAATTCTGGCCATTATATAGAGACATGGATTTATCTGAATATAAATCTGTTCTAGAGTTGAATTTTATTTATCTTTAACATTTTACATTTCAAGCAAAGAATAACAGGAATGTACACACTGTGGGAGCTACGCACAGTCTATGAAGAATAGAGGGTATGTAATTCTGAACAGGCTGTGACTGCATCCTTGAGTTTTCACTTAGGAGAAGCTGCTTAAAGCTCAGGTTGTGCTATAACTACCTGGAGCTGGCAGATCCTGCGTTTTCCATCTGACCAGGATGTGGCCTGCAGTTGTCACATTCCTTTCACGTGGGTCACTAAATGGCACTGGAAATAGCACAGTCTTCAATTGCAGCTCAGAGTGTACTTGCCTCTTTACATGGGTTTTTCCCGATCCATGCAAAGCACTTAAAAGTTTGTGTGTTTTGGCTGAATGTTCAGGAGTAGTCAATTACTTCAGTGCAGTTTGACCTGGGAAGGCAAGAAGATACAACTGTGACTTGTGAAACAGTGTTGATGTGTTCAGGACAATACAGACTCCATTTCCAGTGGAATAGCTCAGATGTGTACAGTGAATATACAGTAGAAGAAAATCTAAATAAACCCATTTCCATACGTACTTGATGGAGCCCAAGTTCTGCAGTCTCAGAAAGCAGTCATCTAGAAAGCCTGATGTTACTGTGTTGGCTATCCAGTAAATATTAGTTTAGTCCTTTGGCATCATTAAAGATAGTTACTCAGTTTCTAAGAGCTTACCATACTGGAGTGAACTCATCTGAACTAGGCCCACCTCCCTCTGCCCCCAGGTTGGGTTTATTAAACTTGGGCACAGAAAATACACAGCTTCTCTAAGTAATATTCAGTCACCTACATTTGACTTTCTTCATTTCACAACCCACACTCCTACCCCTAAAAATACATGTTTCACCCACAGAACCATTACCTCACAACCTTTTATTTCCTCCTCCTTTGGGTTGAATCTTATAACCTACTTTAAAATAAAAAAAAAGTCCCCAGCATGCCGCTATCTCTGGTTATAGCATCAGGAAGGAGCACTCAGGTTGTACTGGGCATGATGGAATTTGCCGTGGGGAAACCCGGTGATGATAGTGGAACCCGCCCGCGTGTGAATTCCCATGGCTCTGGCTGCTGCTTTATAAGCAGCTGGAGAAGAGCTGAGGCTGGCAGTACAGGGCAGGCAGCGAACGAGCACTCACTGGAGCAGAGCTGCCACTTGGAGTGAAAATGTCTGGCTTCAGCATTAAGAGTTTGATTCTGGCTTCTCTGCTGGGCCTCCTATTGCTGCTGCTGTGCAGTACCTCCCAGGGTGAGTGAGCTTGGGCACTTTGCCCCGAGGATGCAGTTCTTGTGCTACTTTGCACCATGCCAGCTACTCCAGGGAGTGCATGCTGGCAGCAGTATGAGGGAGGGGGGGATTGATTTAGCAAAGTATGCTGCCTAATCCAACTTTTCTGTTGAAGGGGAGCTAGATAGGGAACTGAACTATGAATAACCTGGGACCATGGCAATATGGTCCAAATGGGCTTTATTGACGTTACTGTTTTTTTTGTTCCAGCACAAAGCAACCAAGATTGCTGTCTGTCTTATACCAAAGTCCGCCTGCCTCGGAAGGTCATTATAGGCTTTTCTGAACAGCTCTCCAGCGAAGTCTGTGATATTGATGCAATCATGTAAGTTGCTTTTCAGAAGATCCTGGCCTTTTTTTTTTTGTTTGTTTTCTGACAGTTATATATTAACCTTAGGAAGTCTGTCAGGGTAGAATTGTGAATTGTGGAAATGCGATTTTTCACTAGACAGGGACTATTAACCATAGGACAGCCATACAATCATTTTACATAATAAGTCTGTTCAGGAATCACTGCGTAGACAAGGATGTGTGCTTAGCTGTCCAACTGAGGTACCTTGCCAACACGGAGTATTTCCTTGACAAGACCTTGCATAAACCATGTTACAAACTCAAATGAGACTTCTTAATTCACAGAGATCAGATTTTTTTTCTGCGATGTTCCAACCCTCCTAAATTTTTATCTGACATCTTAGCATGACAGCAAATCTTTTCAGTCTCTGCAGTTATTTCTTTTATCTAGCAAAGTTATTGGTCTCAATAATTTCAACAAATTGAACACAATTTTATGTTGCGAGAAACAGTCCTTAAGACTGAAGCTATTTATTATATGTAAGCTTAATTGGAACAATATTACATTGTTCATATAATGTTGAAGGCATTGTGGAGCATCCCATATCAAACCAATATTTTCTAAAGCAGGTGCTATTGTTTATTGCAGAGTAACTATGATGTGTGTTTTTTATTAAATGCAGCTTCAGAGTATTTACTAACAATGATTTCTAATGTTTATTTACCAATCTCCTTATCATTGTTTCTTTTCCAGTTTCCACACCAAAAGGGGACTGAAAGCCTGCGTAAATCCTAAGGAAGACTGGGTGAAGAAGCATCTCCTTTTCCTGAGGTATGAATCTAAATATCTAAATACTACTAGTCTGATGAAAATAGAGCATGTATAGAAGTCTTTCTCTTGTACCTCCACATCTCCTGAAGGCTGCTTCTGATGGCAGTTCTGAACTCAACCTTTCCATCTCTTGTCAGACATGTCTGTTCCTATTTAGAGTTCTCTCAGGGACAGTCATATCACATGTCCTTTCCTTTACCTCAGCTATTCTCTCAATAGGCGCTATAGTTTGTAGAGGGAAATCTGTAATTGATGTGAGGCTGAGTTGATAATTTGTGTGCATTTTCTTGTTCTTTTCCACAGCCAGAAGCTGAAGAAGATGTCAGTGTGATACAGTTTCCAGCAGGGAACTAAACGCAGGCGCAGCTGAAGGAGCACTTGCTTCAACCTCTTGGTTGAGGTTGTCGTGTTGTACACTGTTGTGTGCTTACCACTATCTCTGGCTTCCTTGGAACCGTTGAACTTCTGGAGTTGATTCATATTGCATCGCTGTTTTGCTTGAATTAAGCATTTTGTTGAAGTTTCTATGGTTACTAAAATGACTGTTTAGTAAGGACTACGTTAAGCTATTGTACAGAGCATGAATTGTATTAGGCTTATTGCATAGTACTGTTGTGTTTGTAAATCTTTGTAAAGGTTATTTATTCTGTTTATTTTGTTACTTCTTGGCACTTTCTTGTGCCAGCGTTTTCCTTTAAACTGTAGTTAGCATTATAATACTTTCTAGGCTATTGTTTTAAAAAAGTGCTTGTGGGAAAAAAATGGAAACTGGAGTTAAAAATAAATGTTAAAAACTGCACTATGTGGTAAGTTTATTTTTGTTATTAAAAGAGGTGAGTTCACCTTGAGTAATTATTTCAACTGGTGCTCAAGAGCAAAGGAATTTATATCAAGTGTATTCACACTTGTTTAGTCACTGCCCACCTTGCTCTGTTTGCTCCATAGGTAGCTATGAAACACATAGTACACAACCCCTTCCACTTCTCCAGGGAGCAGATGTGTATGAAGCTTTTCCTTAACATGGAAGACCTGATTTAGCTCAATTTCACATTAAGGAGACTTGAGGGAATTTCTTTTGCTGTTTTTTTCAGGATAAACCTTGCATCAACAAGCTTCTATCTCATTCACTGGCAAAGCTTGTGATTACAACAAAAGTCTGCTCTCAAGTTAGTCATCTCTAGAGGAGCAATTTGCAGTGATTTCTTCCCATTTGAGTTTCCTCACGTTAGTATCATGAGATATTCCCAGTGCAAGATCTCTTGTTACAGGTCTGCAGCTATTAGTGCATTGTTAATTATGCATGATAGAAGTAAAAGATCTTCAAGGAGTAGGCAGGGTCTGGGTGCAGGTAAATGGGGGAGACTGCTCAGCTCTGTAGTTACTACTACATGGCTCACAGAGACTTCAGGGATGTGATCTTTCAATATCTAAAGGCTCTGAGCAACCTGATCTAGCTGTAAGTGTCTCTGTTTATTGTAGGAGAGATGGACTGGTTGGCCTTTAAAGGTCCCTTCCAAGTCAAATGATTCTATGACCAGGTAGGCTGAGTAATTGTACTCTGTGTCAGCACCAGTGTCTTGCAGATAAACCTATGCCTTGGCCTTGGGTACCTTTTAGTTATAGAATCGTTCATTTACATTTAATTGAAATATTTAACTTTAAAATTATTTTTCAGCTTCTCTCTCGAGGACACCAGAGGTGGCTTGTATGGTGTTTGTGAATGTAAAGCTGTTGATTCTGCTTTTAAAACTTGACCAGACTTATGCAATCTGCTTCTGGCCCTATAGACCTGTGAACCAGAAGTTCCCATTGGGTGAATCTCTTTGACTAATTTGCTTTATATTCCAACAGATAGAGTTCATACTCCTTATGTTAAGGATATCAGGTAAGAACCTGTCACCCTCACAGATAAGCAATTATCCAGCACAATGCCTGGGAATTCCCAGAACTTTTTGGTAGGGCTGAGGCAAACCACAGAGCTCTGCCACACTCCTGCAAGGTCTGGAGTGGGCTCCCATCCAGGCTCAAAGAGCTTATGTGCTGAATTACAGACCAGAAAAATGAACAGACTCATGTTAAAGTGTCAGAATTTGAGGTTCTTCAAAGACCAACTTGGGAATAGGTGTAAGGTATTTTGAGGGGAATAGATGATTTGATACCAGCTGGCAAGAGAGAGTGTGAGAGCTTTTGCATCAAAGTCCCAGCACAGTTTCATTCTTCCATTTAAAAGTTAACTGCTTTTGCAGTATTGAGACCAGTTCTCAGTGATTTCTGTACCTGCTGGAGTATAATTAGTGACTCCTAAACATGCATTGACTTTGTGTTTTTTTAAAAAAACTCCATTTTTGCTTTATTTATTTATTTATTTTATTTTATTTTTCCCTGAAGAAATTCCATGTAATTCCCAGTCAGTACATTTTGTCATTTCATTAGCTTGGGATTTTAGTCAGAACACATCCTTTTAATGTATAGAATTATAATTAGATTCATGCATTTCATAATATATTTTTCTCCCACTCCAGAGCAAAGCAACCAGGTTTGCTACCTTTCCTAGACACAGAAAAGTGCCTCCTCTGCTCCTTGTTGGTTATGCAGAACAGCTGTCAGCTGAACTGTGAAGATGCTGCTATTGTGTAAGTTTCCAGTTTAAAGAAAGAAGTAGGACCAGCATTGGTTAAAACTGCCTAACGCATGAATAACTGGATCTGAATCTGTTCCAGTTCTGGGTCTGGATCTTCTTTTAGTTAATGGAAAGAGGGGTTTAAATATTGTACTGTCATTTCTGTTATAGTCCTTTGAAATTATCTCAAGGAAAAAATGTATATAGAAAACTGCGTGCAATGAGGAATGGCCCTTAGTATGCTTTTTATCTGCCACTGCATACTGTGTGCTTACATGTGCTGAAAAAACATTAGGTATTAATGAAAGGCAGCAGAGATGTTGATGACAAAAATAACTAAGTGTTGCATGAACAGCAATTTTCACTGAAGGAGTATCAATCATCCTCCTGATTTCATTTTGCTGTTAAAATATAAATCCAATTGCATCTCAAGTGTTGTACAAGTACAAACAAGCTATTTGTTGAACTATTGTTCTGTTGATTGTGGCTCCTACAATTAGTTTTTTGTTGTTTCACTCTTCTTTTCTAACTGTCTACCCAAAGTGGGGGTCATAATGCATGTAAGTCCAAAGGAAATCGTAAAGTTTTTCTTAGACTGAGGTGTGCATGATTTTAAGTACATTACCTCACTGAAAATCATTCATCATTGGGTGTGCTTAGTGACAAAGACACTTCTACCTCTTTTGCAGGGTGCTGATAATTGGTCATTTATTTTCAATTATCAACCAACAAGCCCTCATGTAATTGAGCTTCTGAATAGGAATGCATTGTTCAGCTGTAATCTTATTGAGAAGTGAATCAGGGAACTTGTGAACCTAGGAGGGCTTTAGGCTTATGAAAGTGTCTCTTGATTCTAATGGCATACTCCCAGCTGAATAAACACCAAAACAGGTGATCAACTGTAAAAGGTCTTCTGTACGCTGGCCTCAGCTGTGCTACACCCTGGCAGGGTTACCTCAAATACCGAGCTACAGGCGACATCCTTTGCCAAAATACAAATAATAAAGGCAGTTTTCAGTCTTTAGATCAAAAGCAGTCACTGCCTATGGCAAGTTTAATAATTAAAAGTAGTCACATACATTTACACAAATGCAAAAGCATGTTCTACATTTTTGTGGTTCTGGGAGATGTAAGGTTTAGCTGTCCAGTGCAACAATCCTAAATCTATTAAAGGTTTTAAAATTGATAAATTTGTTCCTTGTACATTATTAAGTGCAGATAACTTCCAGTCAAAACTCACTAAGAGTTTTGCTGTCATGTTGTATTTCTCATGTAACTACTACAAATAAGATTAAGCTCTTAATAGTCTTTTGTCAAAAATAGTTTATTCTCACAGCTTTATTCAAAGATTGTGGAGTCTTAAATAGATAATAAATGTAATGGAGTCAGAATGTAGAATACTATGTTTAAAAAGAAAAAATGTTGCAGGAAAAATATTGTTAAATAGTATTAAATGTCATTAACAAATTTACGTCTGCCTTTCTCTAATTTTCCTTACATGAATTTAGTTTATACTCTCAAAATAAAGTAACAATTTTGTTTGCAAGCATCCATAACTACATTTCCATATTCCTGAAATGGACTTTTCCAGTGTACTGGGTTTTCACATTAGCTCACCTAATGTGAGTAAGTATCATTCTCACATAATGTGGGAGTATCTCAATTCTCAATTTGCTTGAAATTCTCAGGCTTCACATTTTTGAAAAGATTTTTTTTTTTTTTTTAGCACTCAGAATTACAGAAAAAGCCTTGGAAAACAAAAGATGAAGAACAACTCAATGTGATATCCTATTCATGCTTTTTGAGTAGTAGTTGTGGTTGCTGAAATTTAGAGGCACAGTTTTATGGCCATATTTCTTGCAGTGAGTACTACTTTCAGTTATCAGAAATTATGATCTTGAGCCACTTTTTCAGTTAAAAAAAAAATCGCAGTCATAATTCATGTTGAAGATGTGTACATTCTTTCTGTCTGGTTTATCTCCTCAGGGAAATAGCAAGGTGCCATGGTTTAAACAGTCAGTCTAATCAGACTTCTGCCAGTAGAGAAGGGTTCAAGTAAGTGGCCCGATTTGCACTGAAATTGTCAATTACAGTGTCAAGATTAAACTAGTAGTTTAATATTCTTGCAGCATCATCGCTCAGGTACAAAGCTGGTGAGATCAGTATAAACTTACAAAATAAGGAAATGGGCATTTGAGAATGATAAACTTAATGTGACAGATAAAATCAGAGCTATAGAGTGATCAGTATGGTGACTTCAACTATTTACTCAAATGTGACTCTGTTACAGAGCTGTATGTAAGGAATACAGATAACCTGAACATAAAACCCCATGCAGATCTGGAAAAAAAAATTACATTTAGTAAAGTTGGCTGAAAAGTACAATTGTGTGTTCCAGTGTGCGTACTACTGTACGCACTGCTACTTGAGATTGTTATGACTAGGAATAAATGGTCAAAACGTTTTTCAGAGAAAAAAATATACTTAAGCTGTTTTAGATCATGCAAATCTCAGAGATGTTCACTCTATAAGATTACTACAAATTGCCTGCTACAAAAGAGCAGGCAAAAATGTTTTGTTAATTTTAAAGTGGGTAGTGCTGTATAAATGCTAATTACAGTGAATGAATGATATATGATACTGCACGAATTACATATAAATGATGGTTAAAAAAAATAGAATACAAGAAACACAGAGACAACACAATAGGACTGTCATACTTAGTGAAACATAAACAGAAATGTAGAAAACATTATGGTTTTTATGAAATTCTTAATTCATTTTGGCATTATAAAAATGAGATATAAAAGACCAAATGAGATGTTTTGTCTTTTTTCTTTTAATTATAAGCATAGTAGTGAAATAAACACATTTTGACTTTTATGAAACTGTATTCTAACACAAAGTTGCTTCCTTACTTATGTTCATCGATTCTATTATAAATCTGTAAGTCTAATTTCTGTAGTAGAAATGCTGTTATTTATCATGAGTTTTTCTTCCATATTACTCAAATCGATTTGACTCAACTGTGTGTTTGGTAACTTCAAGAGAAGTGCTCCTCCATTTTTCTCACAAGGTGCATCCGGATAACTCACTGGCTTTCATCTTGCAGCTCAGTCTGACCACAGAATACTCGTGTGATTACTTGATACCATCTGCTTTGCCATCTTGACTGGTTGATACAGAACTCTCCTCAACTGATGGGTCTTCAGCCCTACATAGTCTGGAGCATGGAAAGAAAGATGAAAGGCATTTCTGAATTCTTCTCAGAGAGGGTAAGATGAATACATACTGGGGAGTGGGTTTTATTTGATGTTTTTTTGTATTTGTGAGGTTTTTTTGGTGCCAAGTCTACCCATTGGAGTGGTGAGATGAACAAAAAAGTGGAAAATATTTTTTTAGCTAAGTGAAAATTTGACTAAAAGAAGTAAGAATGTATAGAATTAGCTTAACTGTATGTGAAATTGTAAGAACTGGTAGATGGACATGAAGAGGAATGAACAAATCAACTGTTCCTTATCTGTACTTATTATCTCACCGCAGGTGACCAACACACGTATCTGTTCATGTGAACAGAAACCTGTGACATACTTCTTAGGTGAACAGCAATTCTCCCTCTCTGTGTATTCATTTGTTATAACTTCAAATTGATAAAAACGGCCATGAAAAGATGAAAAACAAAATCTTTGAGAAAGAGTGCATTTTGTTTACAATGTGACTTGCTGTCAGCTCTTTCTCCCAGAGTAGCTCACAAACAGAAAACTCCTAGGAAATCGTCTCCTTCATACAGTTTTAACATTTTCATGGCTCTACTACCATGATTAGTACTGCAAATAACAGAGCAAAAGTGAGAAGGTGTACTAACAATGAAGAGGGAAGCATATAGGGGTATGTGGTTGGGTAGCAAAAAGCAGGAACACCATTCTAGAATAGAACAACCTTGAAAAGATTACCTAAACTCACTTAATTAACCAAGCAGAAACATGGAAATATCAAAGCACAGACTTACTGCATCTGACAGACCTTGCAATTATGAGAAAGGACAGCATACAAACCCCCCCTTAGCAAAAATTCACTGCACCTATTACTGACATAACAAAAATAGGAAGTGGCTTTCTACATTTTTCCCTGAACTCAGACTACTCTTGTGCTGGCCTTTCTGATTTAGTTCAGCATACCGCAGACTGACCTACTTCAGAACAAGTGGGTCACGATGCAAATTTAAATCAGGAAGCCTAAAACCCACTCTTCTCTGCAAGCAAGAGTGTGTTTGAGTCAAAAAACACTTTCTTCATGTTATTCTTAGGATGGCACTTTGGCTTAGGAAAATTGAGATTTTGAGAATCTGTGTTGGCAGAAAGACCCCAGATTTCTCAACAGGAAACTCTTTGTAATTGTATTAACTTTGCATCACACCATCCAGCACTCTTCAGCACTCCAGATAAGTGTATTTTGCATTTTGCAGCCTTTCAAAGGCATTTGAATATTGACTGATAGTGAGGTTTACAGTATATAACTTTCTGCCATTCCTGCAAACTGGTTTTTGCATCATGGTGCAATCATGTTGGTGCCTTTATGTCACCAGGGAAGAGGGACGAGCGATGAGGCCTGATTTGCCTGATGATGGCCCCAGCATCACGACTGCCTCCTAGTCCTGGATGATGACAAGCTGTGAGGCATGTGCTTGGATGGAGATTCACAGGGAGAAGGTGAGGTGAGAATGTGCTGAGCCACCCCGTGCTGATGTCATGGGCGGCAGCCGTTCCACTTCCCCTGCCCCTGCACAGACAGGGCTGTATTTGTCTTATGGAAAGTGGAAAAATAATAAGAAGAAAAGAGCTTGTGGTAAATGATACACAAAATCTTGAGGAAAAATGAACAAACAAACAAAAAACATTTCTTGAGACTGTTGTAGTAATTGATGGAAATATCATCCTGAAGAATATAATAAGACATATACTCTAATTTCTTGGGTGCTCCTGTGTGGAGCCAGGAGTTGGACTTGATGATCCTTATAGGTCCGTCTAACATGGGATAGTCTATGACTGTACGATTCTAGTTGGTGTTAACTAATACTGAAGGTACCAGAACGACTGTATGACTGTGGTTACTTAGCATGGAGAGGAAGGAGTTAATGTAGGAAACACATCCATGTTCATTGTTAGCACCACTTATGTTAAAAGGAAAATATTTATATTCACAAATTATAATAAGGGAAGATAAGTATTGTGGTACACAAATTCAAAAGGCTTCTAGCCACTGGAGGCCACTAAGTTATTTTTGAACAGGGCTGCTCCGAGTAAGTCAGTTCTGCTTGGAAGGTTGTTTAGATTAATTGCTTTCAACAAAAATATTTCCCATCTGACTTGAGATAACTGAACTTCCACATACAAATAAGACAAAAGATCAAACCAAACCCCTAGTCACGTCACATGGTAAACCTGGGATTGCCATTGTGTTTAACTTCCTGGCTTCCCCAAACCAAAGGGCTGCCTTCAAAGCGGACCCGCAGGGAGCCCCGGGCTGCTCTGCAGAAGTCACGTATGGTTCATCACTGACCTGAACCCTCCCCAGGTGGCCCCCGTCATTGCTCTGGGCTATGAGACCCATGAAATGAAAACGTGTGTGCTGCCTCCCCCTGCTGATGTTCTGTGATCCTTTCTGCATGAAGCTGGACTCCTGTATCCTGTTATCATAGAATCATTAAGGTTCGGAAAGGCCTCGAAGATCATCAGGTCCCACCTCCCAGCAGCACCATGCCCACTGAGCCGTGTCCCTCAGGGCCACATCTCCATGTGCCAAAACTGAGCGTAGTACACCAGCGCCGAGTACAGAGCATCTTTTAACCCCTCCATGCTGGCTCTCTCTTTTCAAATGTGATTTTTTTTTTCCCGCTCTTAGCCATCAACCCTTCGGCTCTCCAGCAGCCGTCCTACACTCGTCGCCCGCCGGGATATGTCATCCGGCGGCGCATGCGCGCAGGCTCTGTTTGGCCGTTGCCGTGGCGACGAGCCCCGGGCGGCGGAGATGGGGCCGAGGCGGCTGCTGCTGCGCTACTTCCCGCCGGGTGCGGGGCTGGGGCTCGCGGCGGGGAGGGGGCGGTTTCGCGCGCTGGGCCGGTGCGGATCGTGCACGCGGTGCTGTGAGGCCGCGACCGCCGGTGTGGGAGCTGCGGGTGAACTGCCGCCAGCGTCTTCAGAGCGGCGATGAAATAATGCAAAAAAAACAAAACAAAAAAAAAAATCAAACCAAACAACAACCCGCAAAAGCTTTGTTAACTTCTAGGATTGAAAAACGGACCGTGAGTATTTTAGGTGGCGATTAATATCTGTTATCATATGAACAACTCAGGGTTGTTCAGCGCTGGCAGCTTGCATGAGCACCTGAGCCACGGGAACAGCGTGCCCTACAAAATCCACATCATCTCATTAAGACCTGTTTATCACCTTTTTTTTAATTTAATTTTGTTTTTGTTTCAAATAAGGAATTATTCTGGAATATGTAGAAGATGGTGAGCTGAAGACCAGATCTATAGATCTGCTTGATCTTAGTCCTCAGTAAGTATTTATTTCAGAAAACCGCACTGTTTACTGTTTCATAGTATTCACATACAACTCTATTTGACTGTTTTAAATAATTGAGGTCAGTGATGTCTTTTTCACTAAAACACACAGACACGGATAAGAAAATACACAGTCAAATCATTCTCCTAGCACTCAAAATAGAAAATGTTGCATTCCATCCCACTTTGTCTTACTGTTCAAAGTTAGAGCTTCTTTTATTTCCTACAGAACGATAGTTATCAAGACGCCAATACAAAGTCATCAAAGATAGGGAGTTTCACAGCTTTGGGATGCTGCAGTGAGTGACAGTTAGGTCTTGCAATGCTATTTTAGAATGCTTTCAAAAAGTGGGTCTGACTCAGTTCCCCATGCATTGCTTTATGTGACCTCTGTTGAAGTCACTAAAACCAATTGGTTGTCAGTTCAGAGTTCTCCTGTTGATTCATTAATGGTCATAAGAACTATAAGCAAGGTAGTGTAAGACAGGTAATTCCCTCTCTTGTGTTTGTGTGGAGAAAGTAAGAGTCTTCTGATGGAAACAGTGGAAATCCTCTTAGTTGTTTTTTTTGTTTTGTTTTGTTTTTGTTTTTTTTTGTTTTTAAGGAGCCTAATTGCTTTTGTGTTCTTTAAAAGAACAAGATAATCTGGTGGTCTTGTCTTCTACAGGTGATGAAAGATATTTCAGGACCTTGATGTATGCAATACTGAAGGATAGGTCATAATGAAGAATACAAAGTGCAGTGTATGTCAAAGCTTAGATTAAAGTTTAATAGGTTATCCTTAAGTAAGATAAAAGACAGAGATCACTTAATGAGGAAGTGAGACTTACTATGCAGGAGACAGAATTTGCCTCATATTAACAAGAGTATAAACACTAACTTTTGTTACACAAACACTAAGTTGTGTAACACAGGAGGATACTAACTTGTGGGGATGTAAATGGCTCCTGTTTAGAGGTCAGAAGTAGAAAATCCACTTTAGCTTCAGTGACTTATGTGCTAGCAGAAGGATGGGGCTTCGTCATTAGTTATAAGTGTGTGTTTTTATTTTGACTGCTCGGTATTGTCAATCCCTTTTTTATCTCACGGATGGCCAGGAGTCAGCAGTTTGATGATTTGAGAAGATGTGATTCCACAGATTAGCTGTGAACTACTTCCTGGGTGCTCCACAAGCATTAGCAGACTTGATTTTGAAGTCGGTATCATAAATAAATGAATGTTACAGGAACAGACACATTCGTGAAGCCACAGGCAGAGATCATTTTAATACTCTCTGCATCTTATTTATGTTGTTGCTAATTCATAGGTAATTCACTGGGAATTTATGAAGCTCAACTTTACCTTATATTTGTGTTCTCTAATTGTCAGTTCTGGATACACACCTCCCAAGTCTGATCTTCTGCGGAAACCCTTTGAGAAAGTAAAGTTCTTACCAAGCTAAAACGTTTAACAATTAAATCTTAACTGAAATGCTTTACTGAAAATAGGCAGAGGTAAAGAAACCAAGAAAGATTTATTCATATTTCTTTATGCCATTAACAATGAGAAAAATGCGTATTGTTTAATTCTTTGCTTTAGTTTCTCTGCAAGAAATGCTATGCTTGTATTTACAATTATTACCAGAGAATGAAATGTGCTTTTCTTTTTCTTCATAACTAGAACAGATGTAATAGCCTTAGTAGAAGAAATTCAAAAAGAAGAACCTCTCATCACAGCTTCTTGCAAGGAACATGTCATACGTTTAGTTCAAAGATTGCAAGAGAAACTAGGGGAACAAGAGGACCACAAATTCTATCTTTCTAAGGTCAGAAACATCTTTAAAATAACATTGGAGATTCTGAGGTTTTCAGTTGAAATGTTGTGAGTATGTCTTTACAGCTGTATGCTGTACCTGAGAGCAAAATTTGGATTTTATGACTAATTTCTTGGGTCTTTTTGATTATCCCTCTACTGTTCAGAGTGACTGAATCTGGCCTGGTTGATTCCTATCAGGAATTCCCCCAGAAGGCCAGAGGTAAACTATTTTTACTCACTATTTATACTGGCTTATGTATGAGGGTGTGAGACAAATAATTACCTTCCTTTTCAAGTGACTCTGTGAACAAGCAACACCCAATTATGTTTAAACAAAGTCAATAAGTTAAATCCAAATAATTAGCTGCTGGGAAAGGCCCTGAATAATTTTATACCATTGCATTCCTGTCCTTCATCTTGTGGAACTTATATTTGTTTTAAGTATTCAGATATATTCAGTCGTACCAGTTGTTCTGCCAGCCAAGAGATGAGCCAACAAACTGGTTAAAGTTGCAGATTACAAGGTTAGGGTTCATATATGAGCTTTATTTAGTGAATCCTGTCCATAGGACTGGAGTAATACATGAAATGATGATAATTAAAAAGTTATTTGATCTTTTGTACTTGGAAAGCCGATGAAAAAGATAGTGTTAGTCGAGTACTCAATATTGTTGATCATAAAAATAATAATTTATTCAGCAGACCATTACTAGGAGATAATTTTAAAGGCATTATATGCCAAGCCTTTCAAACATCATCTCTGCATTAGGCCCGAGGCACACAGCAACACTGCTTATGGATTTTTTGTCTTTTACATTACTCCTCATCCACATTTCTTTGAGTAAGGGAATAGTAGTTGCTGTGTTCATGCTGTTTTGTGCTAAATGAATTTTTTTCCTTTTAAACTGTAAAGATTTGAATATTGATGGTTTGAGATTCAGCTTACAGAGAGCAGTATGTAAATTTATGTAAATAGGTAAGCATTTTAAGAACAATGACTACAGAGACCTTTTGGGTCTTCAAATCCAGGATTTAGTCTGTCAGAAGACAGTAAACTTAACTGTATTTAACTATGCAAAGTGAAATAAAATTACTTCCAGAGATTGCATGTTGTAATCAGAAATAATTAAGTGTTCTGTCTTTATTGTGTCAGCAGATGGCAATGTCTAGCTGTTAAAAATTGCTGGTCAGTATTACTTGTTACTCTGAACATAAGAGAGAGAAGGGAGATCTTCAGTGTTGCTATATACATATATTATAATTTCAATTCTTTTGACCAGCAGTGCACATCTGAGTGAATAATATGAAAGATCTTTACATTTAACCATAAAAACAGAGCTTTGTGTGTATAATAAGGCATCTTAAATTAAAAAGTCTTTCTTGTGCTCTGAGGTATGCTAATGACTTATTTTACATAATCTTGTACAATTTTTGCTTATCACAGAGACTGACAAATACCTAATTGCAAATTTAAGCATAAATAATGTACTTGTTTGCTGTGTGTAGCACCATGCTTGATCGATTTGGAAATACTCCAAGCAGGGAAATCCAGTCAGTACTGGCTTAATTCTTTCACTCAAGTACCTAGAAGTACTTACTTTTCTGTGCATGTAAATGAAACAGAAGTTTCAGACTTTTCTGAAATACTAATACAGGAGATCAGTGTCTTTTTCTTTCAAAACAGTGTTCAGTGCTTGCATTGTCTGGAAATAAATATATTTTCCTGTTGCACAAGAGCAAAATCTTAAGAGGGCAGATAGGCAGTGCTGCAAACCCATCCTTTTGTTATTTCCAGTAATTGTGGTCCTAGTCCTGTGTTAGGCACCCCACAGGGAAGCAAACAGTTGTAACAAGCTCTCAGATTTGAAACTGCTGTGTAACAGTGGCGTGCCAAACTGATTGGCAGGTATCTTAGGGACTGATGCAACAGTCTGCTGTAACTTGCAGAACTGTGGTATGTTTCTTAATATTGCCCTAGGGCTTGTTGCATGCTTGGAGTTCCGTGACTGAAGCTATTACAGTGCTGGACATTGAAAGAATAATCACATTAATTCTGTGATCTGAAATTAAACATAAGCCTATGTTTTCTGTAGCTCTCTCTCTTTCTCTCTCTCCTTTACCTGATAGTTGTCATTTCACTTCCAGCAGTTCCTGCTCTTCTGACTTGAACATCTCTGAGCTTCCTTTATTTTATTTTCTGAGACGGGCAGCTGAGAAAACTAGGCATAAGAATAAAAAGTTGTGGTAACATATTGCTTATAAATAATTTCTTCTTCATTTGTGATGCTCTGAGAATTGGACCACTGCTGTATTTTTAACTCTCCTTCACTGCCAGCAGATGCTGTGATTTCCCATGTTATTGTACTATTACTCTTTAGACTCAAGCTTGTAATAGGCAAAATTGTTTAAATGCAAACCAAATGCTACATGTTAGTCAGTGGCAAGGTCATTCAAACATATTCTTTTGTCATTTCCAAAGTACCGTGACACACTGACTTTTATTGGACAGTATTGGAAACTATTTTTATGTATGCTTAGTAGACTTCAGTCTGTTACTGTAGGTACGAGGTAATCTACATAAAGCATACATAGTTGCCTGGTTAAAGAGCCTTTGAAACAATGTTAGGAAAAGAGTAGACTGCAGTCTAAACAAAAGAGGCAGAAATCCTGTCCCTTCTTTGAATTTTGTTTGGATAAGTAACTTTGTTATGGTTCTATATGTTTTTTTTGTCATGACCTCATAAGATAGAGCTGCAGTTTGTTTTTGTTCTTCCTGTTTTTAAAAACAAAATTGTATAATAGCCAAAAGCATCCTATATATGACATAAACATTTCAAAATACTCAATTCAACTGGATCTGTTGTTTTACTATCTAAGGCCTAATTGCATTTTTTTTCATCAGTGAGCTTCCCAGGCTTTTGGTTTTGGCCTTTCAGATATGGCCTAGGGCTATTTCACTGGTCTCAGAGAAAGCAGAGGAAGAAGTAAACGTTGGGAAACAGCAGTTCATTCAAGTAAAATAAGAATCTGAAATCAATATCATGTAATATCGGCAACAATAATCTGATGAGGCATGAATGTTTTTTGTTTTGCTGTTGTTTTGATGAGGGATTAATAAATTACAGACGTAACTGCTGATCTGATGGGAGGAGGAGAAAATACTGACCTATTGAGTATTTTGAGTTCAATTTTTTTATTTCTCTCTTCAATATAAACATTGAATGTTTTCTTCTCTTGCCCCCTTCCCCTTCTATTTCAGGTACTTAAGGCACATATCTTGCCACTGACGAATGTGGCATTCAACAAATCTGGTTCCCGGTAAGTTCTCTTCAAATGCTGAATACCTGATACCTAATTGAATTCTTGTGCTTGTAAATTAAATTGTAAGCCAAGTTCAGTGCTCCTATCTTTCTGTGAAAAAGAATTCAGTTCTGCCGTTTATAAACAACTTCAGGTGTGATTGGGGATTAGATTTTAGTCTTCTGTAGAAGAACCAAAGGGAGATGCCAAAAAGTAATGGGTGAGATTCAGCTGATGTCTTTTTCTTCTTCCAAGAAGATAGTTTGTTGATGATTACCATATTTCACAAAGAAGGACTTTCATGTCAACATAGCAAATATCTCTAAAAGCTCAGAGAGCCATTGGCATAAACTTGTTTGGGACTTTCAATGTTGTGGAATCGTATCGTGACTGATTTCACTTAAACCTATGCCTAGTTGTCTTTTCTTTCCTGTTTTGAAAATTTGAAAGCAGCAACCTGCATTTTAATTGAAGTACACTGAAGATTTGAAACGAGGGTTTTTTTAATCACTAATATCAATAAGAAAAGAAAAAAGAAACAGAATCTCTGTGGTCATTAATCACTATTATAGAAATAAAGAACAGATTTAGAATCTGAGATAAAGACAACTGAAGTCTGTGAAAGTCACTTATTTGCGTTTGTACAAGAACAGAAAGATATTCACAGTAAATTAATTTCTCTTTATTTTAGATTTATCACAGGAAGCTATGACAGAACCTGCAAAGTATGGGATACTGCATCAGGAGAAGAGCTGCATACACTAGAAGGACACAAAAATGTTGTTTATGCAATAGCTTTTAATAATCCCTATGGGTAAAGGCATTTTCTTTAAGATAAACTGTAATTGCTAATTTAGAATAAGATAGATGGTCTCAAATAATTCAGATTCTGAGTTGGAAAAGTTCAAGTGCAGCTGATTGCCACAGAGTGACACTGTATCTTAGATGTATAAGAGATACATTTAAGCATGTTTTCTGCTTAAAGTATATTCAGAAATTCAAATCTTGTGTTATTTCAGTTAAGGAAGAATAAAATCATAACAAAAGTGAATTTTTCCACTTTTTGTATTACACATGCATTCTAAGCATCCATTATGATTTAAGACATAATATAAATGTGTCAGAGATGAGTAATCTTTATAAAATCCGCAGGGTGCCTCTGTATGAATGTCGAATATGCATATGTGCATCTTCTGTTTTCTGCAGGTACTGTTTGCCTTAGGTCAGACTTGCTACCTGTTAGATGAAGGGAATTACTTTAGTTACTGAAGTTTTGTTGTCATTTTCTGCATTAGGGAGCTTTTGTATAAGTAAATCATTTTTCTTCCCTTCAAAACGAGATAGAAATTATTTCCTGTTCTTACACAGAATCACATAACTACTTTCACTGTTGAATATCCTATTTACCTTGTAAGCAGTACAAAGTTAGCATTAGGAATTAAATGTTAAAGACTGTTCGGAATGTCATCATTTCCTTGTGAATGAAAAGACATTATCCAACCTAGACCTATTGCCAGTGTCTTATGTTCTAGTATTTTTATAATATAAAAGAATAATTCATTAAATTGCTTTATGTATTTCACGTGAACTAATGCACGACAAAAATCTGCCTTAAGATCAGTGACTAGGCTACAACATAAAAGTGTAGAAGCAATACATCCTGAGGGGATCCTTGGACTAGAGTTAAATTAAAATTTCAATTATAAGAACATTTTTCTACTGATCTTTAGGCTTCAATACCATCTCCCTTGCTACAATTTTGGCACCTCACTTCAGTTTTATTCTAGCTGCAATTACTCACAACTCTTCCACTAACTTAAGTGGGAGTAGAGCTCACCCTCTTTTTCTACTTATGAAAAGCAGATTCTAACAGTTTACAAACAAACAAACCCTGTTAGATGAAATGAGATCGCTTTTACATACTTCTGGATGTACAGCAGTTAATTTCATTACTAATCTGAGTTACTCATAGGTTATCTGTTATTTTTTCCCATTAATCCATCTTCTGTTTGTGAAATCCTGCTCTAGGATCTTGCAGTGTGGCAGAATGTGTGCAAGAGCAGAAAGCCTTTTATGCAGCTTCCTGCAAGGAACTCCAGATACATTCACCTCTGTCTCATGTTGATTTGAACAGAGGGAATGGTTGCTGGCCAAAGTGATGGCAGTTGCCCTTCATTACATTCACACAAGCAATGGCAGAGAAGGTCCCAGCTGCCATTCTCTGCTTTGCAAATCTTCACAGGAGCAGTTGTTATTTAATGAACAGAACCTACTGCTAAACCGAAAGCTTGTGCAAGAGTTTGAAGTAATATACTCTTATGCTTTGAAGACTAGATATTTTTGTTATGAGTTCTACCGTGAGTCTTTGAAGTTAGGTTTTTCCTCTAAATAAAAAGAGTGCTTTTCCATTTAGTGACAAGATTGCCACTGGATCTTTTGATAAAACCTGCAAACTGTGGAGTACAGAAACAGGAAAATGTTATCATACTTTCAGAGGACATGCTGCAGAAATAGTGAGTGCTGAAGGATATTTCTAATTCCTTTGTGTTTCCATACAAAACCATAAATATCTTTGGGTTCCCTGTCTCTACGAATCAATTAGTCCATCCAATCATTAGATTGGAGTAATCATCAGGAGATCTGGAGTAAGGATTTGTTGCTCTCCTAATGAACTGTCAGGGTAGCCTTGTAGTTTTTCTGTAAGTCATAAACTATTAAATTAGTTCAGTTTGTTCTCTTGTTTAGAAATACTGTGACCTTTTTTTGAGAAAATGTATATAAATGATCTGCTTTCCCTTTCCCACTTTTTCTCTTCAATGTTTCTTGCTATAGGTATGCTTATCGTTTAACCTTCAAAGCACATTGGTGGCAACTGGAAGCATGGATACCACTGCCAAATTATGGGATATAGAGAAAGGAGAAGAAGTATTTACTTTAAGAGTATGTTTTCATTCTTTACATTTTTCAAGTTATTCCTTGTTTCTTAGTTTTCTGACTAACACAGCATTACTACAGTTTCAAAACTTGCAGAGAATTTCTGTTAACATAAAGTCCCATAGTGACCGCAGTTAAAAAACACTGGGAAAACTGGAAGATAAAAATATGGTGTTTTGTAAGGAGTCTTATTTATCAAAAGGCTGATTTTCTCCTTTCAGTGACCTTACTGTTATAGGATAGAATGTGTTCCACTGCTCGTTAAAATGTTGCTGTAGTGCAATTTATTGCCTCCTCAATTAACATAAAATAACTCTAAGAAAAATCAATGTCAGAGACTGCATCTGCACAGATTGTCTTCCTGTAAACATCAGCAGGAGAAAGCCATTCAATTACCTGTAGGTTGTGATTTATCTTTGCTTTACTAGCAGAGGAATACTATTCAGTTACCAGTAGGTTATGATTTCTTTTTGCTCGACATGGCTCGCTAGGATTCTACTTGTTTTGATCAGCTGGCATTATTTCCATTTTTCTCGAATAAATCCTAAGTAATAGGTAGAGCATAAACTTCTTCCTTGGTGTAGGTGGCCTGTTGAGTGCATAAAGCATTTCCTTCTCCTTGACTTTCCCTCTCTCAGAGTCCTGAGGAGAGAAAAGAGCAGTGGAATGTGTGAACCTACAGTGTATAAATATACTCATTTTTCCAAGCCTCTCTCCAGAGGCGGTCTGTACCGTAGTTTACTGTAAATGAATCATCTGATATCAGTATGCATTGGTGAACAAATATGGAAAATACCACTCACTTCTCTGATAATTCACCTATCGCTGGCAATTGCTCACTGCTGAAGTGGTGTGCCTGATTTTTTCCAAGTGTTGGGATATTAACTCTCTCACAGTCCAGTAGATCTTTCCGTTACAACTGTGACATACTGGACAAGACAGTAAATAATATACTGATGTTGTGTAGAAGAACTGTGCTGCTGAAAAAGTTACATATTGAACTATATCAATAGAAAAGTTATATTTGCATTCTCAACCTCCTTTTTTAAAATGGTTTCAGGGGCACTCAGCAGAAATTGTTGCATTGTCTTTTAACACCACTGGGGACAGGATTATCACCGGCTCCTTTGACTGCACAGTAGGAGTGTGGGACGTTGCCACTGGCAGGTACTAAAGTACTAACAAATACCATTTTACATTGCCTATTTTAATGACAAATGAGAAAGAAAATGTTGAGATACAAATTACAGACCATGTATTTTTGCTTTTTTAGAGTGTGTATTACTTCATCTTTTCATTTTTTATCCAGTTCCCTTTGTTCTTCTAAAAAGAAGTGCTGCTCAGCAAAAGCTTTTGCATGCAACAGGTTTGTGTGAGCACTGAGGAGGCAGACACAATGGGTACACCTACCCAAACAGGAAAATATTTCATCAGCATGGAAACTCATGGTTTTGAAGGTGTCCAGAAGGTTTAGATGGAACTGACTGTTTAAGTTAAAAAAATAAAGGAAGAAAAATCATGATATTTCATGGAAAATTTGTATAGTCACATTGACTTTAAATAACAGATGGTCTGTTTTTCTCCTCACACTCCTGTATGTCAGTATATATTTATGAAGAGGAGAAAATTTGATCCCTCTCGCTGTAGAGAACAAAATGTCTTGACTACAATGCCAACAAGTAATAATTAAATAGCTAAATATGAGCTTGTTATATTATCCTGAAAAAATCCTCTTATTTTTTCAACTGGAAACTCATTGTAAATAGAATAATAAAATGATTGCCCTGATTACTGAGAGGTTATTTATGAAGATAAATATTATGTTTTCAGAGGTATTGTTTTTTTTCTTTTCTTTTCTTTGTGAAACCACGTGAAATATCTCTGAAATTAATAAACAAATGGAAACTTTGTGTATAGTGATACCTTGAAGTAAAAACGGAATGTGTTTCCATTTATTTGGAATATTTTACATTGCCAGCCTGTTTTCTGGGTTCTTCCTAACTGCAAATCTGATCATGGGTTCTGTCCTATTTATTCTGCTTATTCACTGGAGATTTACACTTAAGGCCTGGATTGTCTTTTCAAAATGTGGAAACAAAAGCTTTTTCAAACTTTTTCATGATTAAGTGTTTTGGGCATTAGCTATTACAGAAACAGTAGTCTTGCTGGCCAAATGATATGTTCACCAAATTATGAAGTTTGCTGTTCTGTTTGTTGATTTTTCATTTTACTATACAAAGTATAGTAAGTAAACAAAGTATAATGTATTGGATAATATACTATACTGTTCAATTCAGACTTCATTTTAAAAAGAAAAGAGTCATTCTATAAAACAACATGAGTATAATTGGATTTCTGTTATCATAAACAAGTAGAGAATTCAATTGCTCAGGAGCCATGCTTTATGAATCATATATTTAGCATATATATTAATTCAGCTACCCTTACGTATCGTATGTGAAGATTTCAGTTACTTAAGCTCATTTAGTTGTTTTTCTAGTCATTAGTTTATCCATTAGCTGAAGCTATTTTCTATTAATGATACAATGATATTAGCATTATGATAAAATCCTAATTTACTAATCCTTTAATATATATATCAATTAATCTTTTCTAGGGTTCATTGCTTTATAGGGTTCATTAATTCATGGTAAGCAATAATGGCTAATTGTACCCCCCTATTCAGCTGAAGCTGAGTGAAGAATTTCATGGGATTAGTACTGTCAGTCCTTGCACAGCAAGAAGTTTAGGATTAATGAGGGTTAGAAATCATATTTCAGTTTGGCTGTCATTTGCCTGTTACTTGGGTACATGCTCATGTTAAATACCTGATTAAGTTCCATTGGATCTTCATTAGATGTTATAGGAGGTTTAGATTACACTGGTGATATGGTGTTTTGAAAATACTCTGTTTACAGTTCATTCAAGCAGGATATTGGGAGAGTAATGCTGAAAAACTTGATGTCTGTGCTTTGTATCTAGATGAATAGAAGTAATCAATTTCTGGCACTGAAAAGTCATCACATTTCACTGGTAATTCAGGTGTAAAAATATTTTTGAAACAGAAGGGAGAACTCTTTCACTTGATTATTTACTACCTCTTTGTCTAAAGTAGAAAACATGGAACTGATGTAGTACTGGGAGGCTAAATGAGCTGCACCACACCATTAGATTGCTTTAATGGATAAAGTGAGGAAGATTTGACACCATACCTGTAACGTTTTGTAAGCTTGGTTGTAATTTATATTGTTATATCAAAATATATAAGAAAATCTCTTTTTTTTCTTTTTCAGGAAGTTGCATATTTTAATAGGCCATCGAGGAGAAATTAGCAGTGCACAGTTCAACTGGGACTGTTCCCTCATTGTCACTGGATCAATGGACAAAACCTGCATGGTAAGAAAATAGAAGATGCACTGAACGCCCAAGTACTCTCCTGCAATACGTTATAATGCATCAAATTATTTGCCAGTTTTTGTATAGAATATGGTGAGTCCCTGTTTTTGTTTAGAAAACTGCTTTAGGCTATTTAAAACATTTTACTGTAAGATAATAACAGCGTGGTTTATAGTTTCACCCAGTAAAGCTAAACCACGAGGCAATTTTTTGGCCATATAACTTATTTTTATTTTTAGTGTGAAAAAGGTCTGTTTTGCAGTTCATGTCCTGGAGTCTTACTTTTTTTTTCCCCTCAATACTTGTGTCACAAGCATCACATGTGACTTCTGGCAGGCAGTTAGTTCTTCCGTTGGACTGCTTCTAATGAATGCCTGTGACTGTTAGTGTTAAACTGCAAAAGGATTATGTTTCAGTGGTGAGAGATTGTCCATTTCTCATCTGCATACAGTTGAAATAATACTGGCATGGAGTTGCTCAGCAGTTTTGACAAATGTACTGTATCAACATTTAAGAAAGAGCACTCAAATTTATAGCATCTTTTTTTTACTTGCTATAAAACAAAGCTGTAACATTTACAAAATTCAGCTCATCAGAATCAGAATAGACTCACAGTATGTAGGAATCAAATGCCTGACTTTCTTCTGAGCTCCGTGCCCTCTATGCCATGTGTAATAGCTGGACACTGTGACAAACATTCCTCAGGATAAATTACTGAAGTGTCATGCAAAGAAATATTTCTGTGTGCTGCAGTCACCTCCCCAGCCACGAGAATTCAAAATGCCCATATTTTGGAGAAAAAAACACACAAAAAAGAGCCACCTGCTCTTTGTATTTTTAGGTAGCATGAGCACACTGTGGCAGTTTAGGCAGACGTATTATTTTTCTGAATTTGGGCTCTTGTATCTCTTTTGCTGTATTTTTGGACTTCTTTTCTGCTTAGTTTTTTTACTGAAGCATTTTCATTGTCTTATGTAAAACTGTCATTTTTAAATGGAAGAGCATTATTTTAAACTAATACATACAATTCTTTAAGAAATTTGTTACTAAATGCAAAACCTATGCACTTAATAAATGAGTTATTCATTTCCGTTAAATCCAGTTAAATAATGACATGTATTTTTAAGGTTTGTTGAAATCAATACATTGAAATGCAAAATATGTAGTACTTTATCAGCTTAATAAAGCCCTAACTCTTTATTGATTTATATCCAGGTATCATGTTAATACATTCATTCAGGCCTCAGAAAGTATTTATACGTGTCAACTGATTGACTAGCTATCTATCAAGTATATTAGTCAAAGCAAGCAAAAAATAATAGCCTTTATTTGCCTATGCAGCTGTGGAACGCTCTGAGTGGTGCACATATAGCAACTTTAACAGGTCACAGTGATGAAATAATGGATGTCTGCTTTGATTATGCTGGCCAGCGTATTGCAACTGCCTCTGCTGATGGTAAGTGAAGTGACTGGAACTACTGTGAAAATATCTTTGTCCTTTTGCTTTGTTTTTCCTTGATCAAAGCAGAGTATTGTGACTTGGAACTATAGATCAGACTATGTTTGCAGCATTATAGAAGTTTTACTTAAGATTTGGAAATTCTCCCCACTGAACATTTTCATTGTTTTAAATGCTTTTTTTTTTTTTTTTTTAAGGAATCACAAGAAATAATTTTCTATATTCATCTGCACATAATGACAATACCATGTTCTTTTTACACATTATTTTGATTTTGCACTTTCAGGAAGCTTGCCCCAGATGATGGGGAGCACTATTACGATCTCATCTTCTGTTGTTGCTAAATTAATGCTTAAGCGAATATAAAACATTTTCTGAAGTGCAATCATTAGCTTATTAAATATAATTAATAGCTTATTAAATAACATGTATATCTGAAATAAAATGAAAGCTTTCTGAATATGATGAACATGCATTCTGAAATTACAGACTTCAGTAGTCCATACTCTATTCAGACATTTGGACTAACATTTTTGGAGTTCTACAGCAGAAACCTTTGAGAAGTCAGCCTTTTCCAGCCAAGTTACACTTCCTTTTCACATACATTATCCTTGAAAGAAACTGTGTTGAGATTGTCATATATTTCTTTTGAAATCAAAGGGATGTGGCCCTTCTGGTCTTATTACAGCGTTGTTATTTAAATGCATACTTAATCAGAACAATAATAAAACGGCTCCTAATCTACTATAACAGGATCAGGAAGAGTCTACAATGCAGAAACGAAAGAGTGCATTGCAAAACTAGAAGGGCATGGAGGTGAGATTTCAAAGGTAAGAAGTATGCAATTCATACCTTTGCTTATTTAAGTGTAACATCCAAGACACCACTCATTCCATGACACAGAAATACTGTTAAAGAATGAGCACAAGTATTTGAATACCTTGGTGAAATCTTAAGGCCTATGCTTTCTGAGATTTTTAGCATCACCCTTATCCCTTGCTTCTACCAGACCTCCTCTCTTTACTGTTCTTATTTCTTTGCACATCTGACTTATGAAATGGAACCAAATGAAGACACTTCTGTGGGAAAATACATGATGCCTAAGATGCTTGGAAGCTCAGAGCACATTTCAAAAGTCACTTGGTCTTGAGTTTACTTAGGAACTTCAACTGGAAGACTTGTAGAACTCAACTGGACTTGTAGAACTCAACTGCAAATGCTGAAGTTCAGTTCCAAATGAATTTGGTTGCTTCTCAAGTTTGAATATTGTAAAAAAAAATGTTATTTAATGCTTGCAAGTTTTCATTATTCTTTCAAATATATAACTTTCTCTTCCATGCAAATATGCTGTGTTTGTGCTGTGAGCAGGTTAGGGAGGGTATCCATCAGGGTCTTCAGTGCTGGTATGTTTTCTCTGCTGCAAATGAGAATCTGCTGATCTGGTAGCATGCTGAAAAGTTAATCTGATTCTGCAGATGTTCTGTGTAGCTGTGATCGCTTGGGATGGTTATTACCTGGAAATCTGATTTCAGGGGAACAGGCATTTTGCCCTTAATAATTAAGCAATAATGCATTATATAATAAACCTGTTATTGTCTGGTTGGTTCTTAAAGATATGTATAAATCTGATTATCTGGAAATGCATGCAATTTAGGGAATGAATGTTTTACAAAATATGAAGGCATACTGAAGAATAAGTTGCCTTCAGTGGGAGTTTGGATATTACAGAGACATATGTTGTTTAATATAGATCTCCAGAAAATATCCATATATTTTACATTGGAATAATGATAATATTTAAATAAAGTCATTACAACAACAGCAATCATCTGATCTTGGGGGTTAATCTGAAATCTTGATCCTTTTGTGTGGTTGTTCCATATGGACCTTTGCACAACATTTCCAGCCACATAATTCTGTTAGTGGTGATGCTAATTTTAGCAGGAAAGCCGAATTCATGGTTTATTGGCTTCTGTTTTCATCTTCTGATCTCTAGATACGCTTTCTTTTTCCAGGCATAGGAACATGTTAAGTAATATAATTATTTTCTCTATTTTTTAAAGATATGTTTCAACCCAAAAGGCAATCGTATTCTAACAGCCAGCTCTGATAAGACAGCTCGACTCTGGGATGCTGCTACTGGACATTGCCTTCAGATATTAGAGGGCCACACTGATGAGATATTCTCCTGTGCTTTCAATTACAAAGGCAATATAATCATTACAGGTAACTAGTATTTTCTTTCCCTTGTTTTGAAACACGTTTTCAATCTTACGCTAAAAAAGTCTGCAAAGGATTGTGGGGCCATGCCCAAATGTAGGTTGCCAACAACGGCTTAAATGCAGACAAGGAAAGCTGTAACTCACTTTGGAACTGAAGCTTAAATGAATATGGCTGTGAAAAAAATTGTACAAAAGCAAGCAGTCACCATCTGTCAGCAAGCGGTAGCTGCAGAGCAGTGACTAAGTCATGCTCTCCTACTGCATTGCTATGAGAGTTCTGGAAGAGGAAGATACAAAGTTTTGTAAGTGAGAGTGTACTTTCTGGGTATCTGACAGTGCAGCCTGTTCAAGTTTCACTCAGAAAATGTCAGACAAAAAGTCCCATTGTGGGAAAATGTGAGCAGAGTTAGTGACTGCTTTGGGCCTTTGTGCTGAACTCCACAGATACTGACGTGCAGGATGATCTCAGCCAAAAACACTGCTGCAGATCCTGCTGCTTTTTGTTAGTCACGGACAGAAAAACATTGTCCTGGTTTCTCTGCGTTTCAGGTAGCTAATCAGTACAGTTGTTGACAAAAATGAGTTTGTTGTGCAACACAGCTAAATGATTCCCTCCAAATGTGTGTTTATTACTAGGGAGCAAGGATAACACTTGTAGAGTATGGCACTGACTGAAGACAAGGAAAGATCCAGCATGGTATGTGCCTACATCTTGAGTTCCACAGTCAATAAACTCAGTTTTTCCCATTTCCTGTGTTTCTGCTCTGCTAAAGTAGCCAAGTTACTTAAATTTTGGTAGTTTTGACTTGCTGATGCCTGGTAGCTGAAGATTCACCCAGTAGTAGAATTTGGAAGAGCCCTCTGGAGATTGTATAGTCCAGTACTCCTGCTCAAAGCAGCAAGAGCTCATCATGCTGCCCAGACCACAGCAGTGGGTTCTGGATATCTCCAGGGATGGAGACTCCACAGTTTCTCTGGCCAACATGCTCCACAATTCATCAACCTCACAGGACATAAAGGTCATTTTTTTTACTCATGTTTAAATGGGATGCTTTCTTCATGCCTGTTTTGTGCCTGTTGCCTTTTCACCCAATACCACTCATTGTCTTTTGTTACCTGACAGAAATCATGAATGAGTGAATCCAGTAGGATGCCCCTGTTTCTTTGTGCCACTGTTTCCTTGTAACCTTTTAAATAAAAACCAACAAAACAAATAGCACTAGTGTAATTTCAAGGAGTGAAAGGTGTGTTGTGTAGTACCTACTTTGAGTACTTTTTTAATGTTCTGTGTTAAAGTATTGAGTTGAAGTGCTAGGTGATTTTTTATTTTATTTTTTTATTTGTAATAAAATGTCCCACAATATTTCTGGGGAAAAAACATTAGCAACCATTTGTGAACTGTTACTAACTAGTGCATGCATGCAGTAGTTGAACTACTGTTCACACAGTTTGCCCTCATCTTTCCATTCTTCACTCATCCTCCATTCATCCATTCTCACACGCAATAAAACAAGATATTTTGTGTCAACTCCAACTCTGAGTATGGCCAGTGTGAAGAAACACACCAGAGATTGGGAGCTAAGGGTCACAACATGAGCTGCGAAATGGATTCTGAAAAACATTTTTTGGAAGTAGACTTTTGTTTAATCTTTCAGATTGTGTCCTTTTCTGTTTTCTGTTCGAATTGTTCTCTTAAACTAAGTTTGATACTCAACAAATCACTCATCGTAGCATTTGACTTCCAGCTCTTGCCATATTTTTTATCACAAAATTGTGACTGGCTTGGGGGTTTACATCTAAGCACTGGACTGGGAGGCCACCAGGGCTTTATTTCTGTTTCTCTCTTGACTTGCTGAGTGAATAGAAGTGCTTTTCAGGCTGAGTTATCCAGGTTCCTTGCTCAAATGTGGAATGCTTTGACATCTGATAGGATTCACAGCACTGCTGAGAAGTGTGCTGGCTCATAAAAACTTAAACAGTACTCTGTAGTACACTATCATACGAATGCTTTCTGCACCTTGATTTACTCATCTGTAGATTTAATAAATTACAAACACTATCAATGTATTCTATAGATTCATCATCCTGAAACCGTTCTTTGTCTGTGAAATCAGCTTGATCTACTTCCCTAATTCTACTGCTGTTTCCACAACCAAAATTTCATGTGTGTGCTCTGGTACCTTTTTGATGTTATCAAAACATTTGGGCTTCTGCACACACTGTGCTCTCCAAGCTACCACTGTAATCACAGGGCCACTGGAGTGGAGTGACATTTTCTGCATTTTCCTGAAATGCAGCAGCTTCACCCCTGCAGTGTTACAGAACAGCATTAGTGCAGGAAACTCATGAGGTGTGCTGTCACAGCGGAAATCAGATTTGCTTTACTGTTTCTGTTCTTTCAACCTCTCAATTATTCCAGCACTACTGTTGTGAAAGTATAAATTTATCAGGTAATTTTTCCCAGGATAGAACATATACTTTACAAGGGCAGGGATTTCAGTGTATTTGTATGAAGTGTAGGGACACTGGTATGTGCTTTTTGTCTCTCTTGGGATTCAAACTCTTTTCTGAATAAGTGAGGATAATAACAATCATACCCACTCAGGCTTTACAAGTGGCATTTTGAGAACTTCCTTTTCAGATCCTCTTGCAGGATTGATTGCATTTCACAAGCTTTCACGAACCACCCAGGAAATGTATCCCACCTGGTTATATTTTGCAGTTTGCTGCACTTTTCTGTCTGATTTTCAGCTGAAGCTGGGAGGAGGGCACAGTTCCCCACAATCAGAGTTGTCTTCACCACAAATGGTATATAATTAGTTTGATGGTCCACCTGTCTAACATAACCATCTGTCCTGCTGAACGCTTGATGGCTGCAAGCTACTTTCCTAGAGAAGGCAGTGCCTTCAGAACGGGTCTGAGAAATTAAAGTGATGGCATCATGAGTTTCTTTATGTATGCTGAAGGCTTAGGAACGACGCTGGCATCAACTAAAAATATTTCATTGGCTACTATGTGTGTGCTTTCCTTCTTGGTTGTATTTTTTTCCCCAAACGTATTAAGTAATTTATGTGGGATCTTGACTTCAATGAAGTGGGGTTCTGCTGTAGTTTTGTAATGACATTTTCTAAGTCAGAATGCAGGATTTATTGTGACATTCCTATGCTTATGTTAGGCATCTCTTTGTGAAACTGGACTAGAAGAGTGGTTAAATCAGCCTCTCCAGAATAGTGGTCTGAATTTAAAAGAATATTATATCAACAGGTGACAATTTTTATCATAGACAACAATAAAATGGTTAATTTACAGAAGACTTAAAGGAAACTTCGGTGTTTAATTTGTGAAAAAATCCTGTTCTGATTTACTCAGCTAAGTTAGCTGTTGGTTCCCTTTTCTGTTTAGCATTAGGAAAACCGTTCCAATAGACAATGGGAGAGTAAGTACCTGTGCAAACTGATAAACAACAGAAACTCCTTAATGCCTGCTTCCCCCACTGCCCTGCCTACTTCTGCAGGTATTGAAAACAGACCAGAGTAAGCAAGAATAGGGCCTGAGAATGTCAGTTACTCTGGGCTTAATTCTTTGCACTGAATAATAAATGTTGTATCACATGAATAAATAGCAGAATGTGAGGAAAGCCATAGCTCCGACTTGCCCAGTTATGGCCAAGGATCAGATTTTTCCTTCAGAAGTATTGCTGTAAGAAGTTACAAGGATCACATGCCAATATTAATTGGTCAAGTAATATTTTTAGAAAGGCGAAGACAACACATATTAGAACATAAATTTATTTCCGAACCAACTGCAACATTAAGAACTACTGTACAGAGAGAACTGCATCACACTTACAACTCAGTCATGATATTTGTGCTTCGTAGGATAAGTAAACATTTATTCTACCACAGCAAAAACTTACATACTGACAACTAACTGTATTTGGCTTTAAAATAAATACACTTTCCCATTTATTAGTTCAATCAAAGCACTTTACAATGCCCAGTGCTTTTCACTAACTTTCAGCCTCGGAAATGCTAAGCATTCAGTGTTACCACTCGTGTTAGCATGAGCTGTGGATGTTCAGCAGTTCCTAGGAATGGGCCCAGTGACTGCAGTTAGCTGAAGTGGATGCAACAAACTGACCTCTATCTTGGCAGTAAAGAGACCTCCACTGATTTCATATATTGCAGAGATGTAGAAGTTCTCATGTTATTTAATGTTCTGTGTTAGGTTTCACTGACGATCTGAACTAACAAATGCGTGATGAAATCATGCAAATTTAGCAATGGTTTTAAAGATAAAATAGAGAATAATATGGCTCTTTTTCATAAATTACTTAAAACTACTTCAAAATCTTCAAAAATATTTAGTGCAAAAGGATAGTTTTCTTCTTTTCACCCCACCCCCAAAAATATTATAGAAGCATATACTGTTATATGGAAAATAAAATATCTCTTAAATATTTGATTTGGAAAGGCAGGCTGTCTTTCTATTACGCTATTTAAGAAGGGAGAAGCAAAATATAAAGAATTTCAAAGAAACAAATCACAGAAGAGCTTTGATGTGATAAGTTATGTTTACTTTTAAATTCAAAACCAATCTCTTTGGCAGAATAGAGAATACCACTGAGTGCATGATACCTAACATCATCCCAGCAAGAAGATACCACAAGATATCTTATCAGTTATATAAATGTTATCATAATGTGGACTATCATAATAGTCCAACACATATCCCAAATGAACAAGGATGTGCTGAAATTGTAACAATTGTTTTAACTTCCTGAAAATTACAAAAATTAAGATTTTTATGTCACGACAGCACTCTTTTCAGATACGTATTTCTTCACCTTATTAACAATTTACTTGACTAAACTTAGTACTCCTTTTCACTATTTTAACTGACACATAGCATGTTACCTAGTGCTTTAAATAGGAACACTTTGTGTAACACGTTCTGTATCATCACTCCCTCCCTCTTCCTCTGGATAGGGACACTGAGGCACAGAGGTGAACTGGCTCGCCCGAGATCACCTGGTGGGGACAGGGCTTTAGAAACTCACTACCCTGACTCGCTGAGCTGTACTTGTACCAAGCACAGCTTTACTGAAATGCACTGCCTGCGAGTGCAAAGAAAGGAGGCTTTTTAAGGGTAATAATTGAGAGTCTGAATTTGAATTTCCTTGAGAAGAAGATGGGAATGAGGACCAGCTATAGGGCTGAAAAGATCACGTAGGAAGGAACTGAAATGTGTTTTCAGCAGCTTTTTGTTGTGTTGTTTGACTTCAAGGATCTGATGTGGTCATAAGTTTTTACCTCTCAGAAGACCGTGGAGACTTCTTTTAAAATGTTTTCCTTATTGGAGGGCATGGTTTTCTTTATGTATCTTGGAACACACGCAGGTTCTAAAAGTTAAAACTGTACAAACATTAGTATTGTTTTAAAACTGAATGTTAATATGCCATCCTCTTTCAGCTGTTTGATTTAATCAAACTGATGAAAAATCCACTCTTTTCTAGCACAGTACATCCTATAGCACAAAATGTCAGGAGTCCCTCGGGATACAGAAGGATAAAATACACCTTGGTTTCAACTCTGCTCAGCGCAGTTGTGGAACAGACGTGTGCTGCTTCTGTAGTTTATGTCTTTGCTCACTTTATTCGGTGATTTTGAAAATCAGAGTGTTACACGACCCACTGCTTACTTAAACTGGATTGAAACAAAGAAATGGAACAGGTGAACATTCCTAACCCAATTCAAGGAGCCAATCGAACAGGCTTGGTGTCATCTCTTTGCTCTCCTCACTGAGCTTGCAGTACTGCACCACAGCATGAAAGATGTCACCCACTTTCCAGGACTTCCGTTGAACTAGTTGGACAACATCTAAAAACTAGATTGAAGGAGAAAAAAAAGAACAACAATAAAAAAGGCAACACCATCACTTAGCATTTGGCTAACATTTTGTTGAGGTGTTAAACAAACACATGCAAACTGCTGTGAGGTGATCCTTTATAAGCACTGCTGTATTGCAGGGTGGATGCACAGTAACATAAGGGCTCTTTCTGTTTATAACACACTGAGAACTTCATTTCTGAAATTCCACAGCTCCTCAGAGACTGATTAGATTCCATGATGTTCTCTCAATTAGCTCTTCTCATCAATTATTTCCTATTTTTTCACAATTAAATGGAGAACAGTAAAAGTAAGCTTGCTATAGAATCATGTTTCCTTGTTATTGACATCTCACTGCCAAAATGAAATTGTGACTATCCATTTTATAGAGAGAAAAAAATTCCTTCATTACATTAGCTATATTTTGGGTTCTATTTAAGTTTCTGCATTTTCACATATCCATCCCACAGTATTTGAAATGTTCACACATTACTGGTGAGAGGGATTTCTGGGTAAGCTTCTGTCACATGAAATCTATTGTTACAGTTGTGGCTGAATCACCACAAATGCAGGATATGCATTTGCATTTATTTGCTTTCTTTTTCCTTTGCCTCTAAACCAAGTTAAATATATATTCTTAAGCAGCTGTAAAGAATTCTGAGTTTTGTCCACTTTGTACTTAATAACGGGCTTTACAGAGTTATACATCTGGTCTGGTTTTTCTTCTAGCATATAAATGCGAATCAAAGCTTTTCATTTCCTTGAATTTCACAATCAATACCTAATTGGCTCACAACTTCTTCATTTAAGCCACCCAAGAAAATATTGTCTCCAGTTAGTGTAGCTGTTTGCTATTTACATACTGAAGCCTAAACTTTTAATATGTATTTTAACAATATTTAATAGGCATGGTTATTTCCAAGAGTGCTGTTGTAGGCAGAATGTGCTTCATTATTCTCTAGTGTATTTCTGCAATTGAATTAACTGTTCGCCAAAGCACATGGGTAAATCTGACAGCTGTTTCTTTAATTAGATGCAATTTGGATGGTTGCTGCTGAATGCATTTTAAATTATGTTTATGATTGCCAAAAATGCAAGTACTCGAGAAAATCAAACAATATCTCTGCTACTCAAAATGATCTTCTCATAGACATTATTTTAAAAGATGAAAATACTGATTTATAATACCCTTTTCAATAATTGTTTTCTATACTGTGACACTTTTTGTAAGTCTTATGGCTTGAACTATCTTGCTGAACTTGGGGAAGGGGCAATTTTGGTCATTCCTGAAATGCTGAAGATGACATTTCATGGTGTCTCCAGTGAGCAATAATTATTCAGAAATAGAAATAGTCTGTATTTCTTGTGGCCATTTTGGTCTTCAGTGTTGCTCTCTGTGTCCTGGCTTGGACTAATCACTTAGTGTTTCTCAGTTCTGGTCATCTGTCTCTGCCTGAAAACAGACTTTTGCATTCAAAATGAACTTAAGTGGAGACTAAGCTACATCTGTATAGGAGCTAAAGTGTACTGATATACATGACTTGTTGTTATAGCTGAGTCAGAGAAGGTGTTTCACAATTTTTATACTGTAATCCAAAATAAGTAATCCAAAGATTTTCCAAGAAACAGATGCGTGACTGCAAATATGTCTCTGCTGAAAATGCTAATTGGTCACCACCCTTGCTAATATCTCCCTCTGGCTAGGAATAATATAACAATATAGCTATAGAGATGGTCCTTCCTTCCTGCCCTCTTCAGCTATGTCTGTTGCAGAAGCCAGGAGGTCTTGTCATGTGAGGTACTGAGCCTGAGTGGTATAGGTTATCTTTAACTTGCATTTAATCTCCTCTGAACATTTGAGCAGTACACCCTTTTCTCACTGAACTGCAATCCCTTACTACCAGCACAAGGTGACTGTAAAGGCGGTGCATTTGGCCATGGCAGTTCTCACCTAACTGCAGGAAGAAGTGTCAGGCCCCTGCTGTACCCCAAACATAGACCTGTCAGGTGGCCAGGCACAAGTTCCTACTTGCCTGAGGCTGTCCAAATCAGTGTAGTAGGTGAGGCAGAACCTGTAGAAAGACTAGGGAATTTCAAAGCTTTAAATCTTAAGTACAACTCGTGTATTAAGTCACAGTTGTTTCTTGTTGCGTGTAGGCTCTGAATAGCAGAACTCAGTATACGTGATGTCTGCAATCAAGTGGTGGTTTTTTTTTTTTTTCTTTGTTGCTGTTGTTTTTTGTTTTGTTATAGATGCATGTTTAAACTCCATATAAACTGTCTGGAATCCTTCAGATGCAACCATGGAAAGATGGAGAGGAATGGGAGAGATGGGAGGAGACTCTATCAGGGAGTGTAGGACAAGGATGGTTTTAAACTAAAAGAAGGTAAATATTGATTAGACATTAGGAAGAAATCTTATATACAGATATCTTATATACCCTGGGATAGGCTGCCCAGAGCTGTGGATGCCACATCCCTGAAGGTGCTCAAAGCCAGGTTGGATGGGTCCCTGGGCAGCCTGAGCTGATGGGTGGCTGCCAGCCCATGGTAGGGAGAGTTGAAACTGAACGTACTATAGGATCCCTTCCAATTCAACCCATTTTATGACTCTATAGTTTTATGAACCTTATATGCTGATGTATTTAACCCTCTCCTCTTTCTGTAACAAGCCGTAGTATTTCTTGCTGTAATGAAGGCTTCACATTAGCTTCTAAGCTCAGTAACTTTAATAAATTGTAAATGCATGCAGAGGAACTGTTAGGTCACGGCTTGATCTGGTGACAGAGCACCTGGTAAAGGGCTGTGGCTGGCCCAGGGAGCACAGGCAAGTTGTTTGCACCTGTGCTCCCTATGTGATCAGCAGGGGTGGACTCAGGGTGGAGCCATCCTAGGGTCACATAAGGGCCAGTCACTGAAAGGAGAGCATCTCTTGGACCTATGCTGCTTCTTGATGAGGAGTGCTAGAGATCCCTTTGCCAGTTGGGTGAGTGTGACTTTTTCTTCTGTATGTGATTGTTGGTCTACCCATGAATCCTTTACCTGCCTTTCACTGGGAACCTGTCAGGGACTATTTTACTTCTTTGTGAGTGGAATGTTGCTACTGTGGTTAAAATGGAACAACAATATATCCAATTCTGTAAAAAAAAAAACAACTACCTTTTCAATTCTGTTTTCCTGAGATTTTTTAAAATAGATCGTTGGGATTCCAAGTTCAGAAGCTGCTATCCACTGTAGGGTGGCTCGTAGCTCTGCGTTGGGGCATTCTGGTTCCAGATCAAAATTAATCACCAGGAGTTCTTTCTGACAATTGGCTGTTCCCACTGAGAGCCCAGAAGTACTTTCTAGAAAAACAATCTCAACAGTTATTGTGCAATTACTTATTTTTTTTTTTTAACTTCAAATTGTATGTTGTAATTCAAATGGTTCAACTTACCCTCTGTATTATCTGTCTGTTCTTTAAGGAAAACCTTTTCTTCTACTAAGTCACTTAGAAACAAACAACAACAGAGCTTGTTAGTGATAGTTAGGAACAGTCTATAACATTGCTTCACAATGGTTAAAGTTCTTCCCCAGTGTAAGACCTAGAGAACTGCAAGAACAAAGTTACACAGGATGGTGTGTGTTATGTGACGTAGCAAAATGCTTAATGTAACAGTAACTTGAGCTGTAAGTCAAGGAAAGCCAAGGCACTTGCAGTGCTTTTCCTGTAACGTGGAGAAGGACTTGTACTGGTTGTGATGTGTACTATGTTTTATCAGAATCTGTGTGTTTTCTTTGATGTTATTTGAAGATGGTATCGTGGTAAGACACAGCAGGTCTCAGAAACTGTGGGAGAATACTGAATTTGCCATGTCTGCATTTTTCAGCACTAGGATACTTGGGTGACTCTTTTAAAATGTTTTGCTTTCTAGTTGTATTTCTCATAGTTATACACAAACTACTGATGACTTCGGCTACTGCTGTTTTAAAATAGATTACCTATTTGAATAATCAAATTCTGCTTCATGTCGTGAAAAACTCAAGAGACTATTGCTTCTCATGTTACATTGTTCTTGTTAAGCTATAGGAAATGAACTTCAGGTACATTTTCACTGCTTCAGTTTTCATTTCTGATTATAATGCCCATACATGTGTGGCAGTAACCCATAAGTTCAGGTTTGAAGTTATAGTTACAGGAGTTGTTATCTCACTACTAGAGGGATGACACTTAGACATTTCCAGGCAATCCCATCCTGTCCTTAATAAAGAAGAGCAACACAAGTGTAAGGCTTTGTCTCCCACGTGCAAAGGCACTACCCTTACTGCCACAGACTGTCAAAATCTTCTATGAGGCTTCAGAGGATCAAGATTAGATATATTGCTTACTTCAAGATGTGAAAGAGTAAAATGTCAGCATGCAGCATATGTTTTGTCATGACATAGAATCATAACTGCCTGACAGCATCATTCTCATCAGGATTTTCTTTCAGCCTTCTGTTTGAGTAGCAGCTGCATTCTGCACTCTGACTTTGATTAGGGTAATGACAAAGTGCTCCAAGCGGTGGTGCTGTGTTCCACAACATCTGTTCTGCCAGGATCTCAACCCTGTTCATAGATTCATAGATGCATTAGGTTGGAAAGGACCTACAACATCATCTAGTCCAACCATCCTCCTATCACCATCCCTACCCACTAAGCTACTAAATCAAATCCCTTAGCACCTCATCTAAACGCTTCTTGAACAGCGCTAGGGATGGTGCCTCAACCACCTCCCTAGGCAGGCCATTCCAGTGCCTGACCACTCTTTCAGAGAAAAAATGTTTCCTCAAATCTAATCTAAATCTTCCCTGGTGCAACTTGTGGCCATTCCCTCTTGTCCTGTCATTAGTTATCTGGGAGAAGAGGCTGACCCCCTCCTCACCACAGCCCCCCTTCAGGAAGTGGTAGAGTGGTTTGCTGTTGGCTAACACCTCCAAACAGCACTGAAAGCTAATGAGGAATCAGGGATTTATCCCTCCTTATAGAAAGGAGACCAAGGGAGAGAGGTCACCTCACCATTAAGAACATATACAGGAAGTGCCACTGCCTACTGTCAAGATGAGAAAACTTTGATAAAGTTAGTGTCTGAATCAATAGTTCAGAGAAAATGCATACAGTGGAAATACAGGCATCCAGATTCCTTACAGAAAAGAGTCTCTCAAAAGTGAGATAGCTTGTTGTAGGATATTATGGTAATGAATCACGATCATCTAATGTTGAAGTTCCTGTGTTCAATGTGTGACATACAGTCCAGGTACTTCTACAGTGCCTGTGCCCTGTCTGCATCACAGCATTTACCAGCTGGCTGGTCATACCATGTTCCAGGGTAACAGATTCTTTAGGCAGATATCTGCACATCTCTTGACAATTTTACTGCATGCTTAGGAGAAATATGCCCAGAAAGAATACTGAAGACATAAATATTAGTAATTTCCAAGAATATTTTTTTTCTTTGAGTTTAATTGATCCTTATTTGCTTGATCTTAATTGCTATTGTATTAAAGCTTTGGTAATACTTTAAGTTACTCAGAGAAGAAAATTCACACAATGTAAAATAGATACTCAGAAGACAGACAGCTCTCCTGTGTGTAGAACAGTTGGTGGGTTTATATTCTCTTGAGAGATCTGCTTGGGTGGGCTTTCCTGTAATCTTCCACTGTCGAATGCTGTCACATTCCACAGACACTTGCAAGTGTACTTTTCTGCAACTAATAGTAAGCTAGGCAGCAGGTGCAAAGAAGGACTTGGCACATTTTAGATGGTGTAAATGATTTGCTGTGTAAATGATTTGCAGTTAAAATTAGACTAAACATAAAATTTCACTTCAGTGACTACTTACTTAATCATAGGAGAAGGTGGCATGTTCTCCTGATAAATTTCCAGGTCCATAATGCCAAGACTGCTAGTTGTACTGCTGTTGCCATTGCTGACAAAGCAAAAGTTTAAGTATTAGTGCCAAGCTTGACTGAACACATCTCCATACATTATTTTTCTGTATGAAGTAAAGTGAGGAGGCTGTCCCATGTTCTATAAACACAACTGTGTTCATCAAGTGATTCTCAGAATGAAGCACACTAATATGTTTAAAATGATGAGGTTTTATTAAAGTAGCTCTAGGAGGTTCATGTATCACAGTAATGCTGTGAACTGAAATGAAAGAATAGTAGGCTATCTTCTTGTGAATGGCTTATGCAATGAGCATTTGGAATTAAACACAAAAGCAGTCTGCACATGCCATTGAAATGAAAAGATTACCAAGTACAGAGATGTCCTGGAAGAACCTTCAGAGGTTCAGGTGCCTCTGAATGTTGTGAGCTAAGCTAAGAAGTGGGAGTGTGTGGACACACACCAAGGCTGCTCACTGTGCTACTTACCTGTTGGGTGATTCCATGCAGTGTCAGTTTTGGTATATTACAACCTATCCGAAATGCTAGCAGGGATCTGATGGAAGCTACAGGTACAGTGATGATCCCTTAGGGTTCTGGCTACTCTGAAAGACTGAGATTTTAATTAAGGCCAGTGTTACTTGCAACCATTACTACCTTGAAGTATTCTTTAACTACTTCACAAAGTTTTACAACAGAATATTTGGGGAAAAACAGTTATCTGTTTGCTTTATAGAATTGCTATCAATTTGATGGTGGATGTTTATGCAGTCATAGTAGTCTGATGTTTCATGTTGTGTTTTTGTTGTCAAATAGCACCAATGTGGTCTGTGTATTAAGTAAGCCTGAGCCACTTCTTTTATATTAGAAAAGCAACTAAGTGTCTTTCCTTACATCTGAGGGATTGACCAGACAGTTCCTTCCTCCATCAGGTATTTGAGTCAGTGTCAGAATGCCATGCATTCATATTTGCTCTAACAGCTTGTTTCAACAAAGAGCTGAATGGCACAATGCATTACCCCCCTCAAATGTGATTTTGCTACAGGATTGATACAACAACGAGATGAATGTTCACCCACACTGACAGACACACTTTCTTCAGTATTTTTCCTGCTAACCAACAGTGCTTTCTAACAGGCTTTCTTTTCCTGCTTCATTACCATACTGTCTTCTCTTCTTGTCATCTTAAAAGCCATGAGAAAGATGTAATTACTTGACAGTATTTAAAAATCTAATTTAAGATCATGTGAAGAAAAATCCTTGACTCAATTTGAAGTTATGGAAGTGCTGAAGTCAAACCAACATCACTTTATCTAGTACTTGGAGTACATGTAACATCTTTAAACACATCCTGACTTAAGCAGGAACACAGAGCAACACAGCGCAACAGGGGCACTGGAATTCATACCTATTCAGGGCAAACTCAGCCCTCCTTTTTAAGCTGTTTCCCCATGCTGGTCTATGCAGATCAGGTTGCTATCTGTTCTCTCACTGCACAGATACTTTCTGGGTACAGCACTCTCAGCTAAGCAGATGCCACGATAAGCAATGTGGAAATGGTAGCAAATAAAGCAAAGGCCACAACAATTAGTGTATTTGATGGTTGGCTGAGATGGTTGCATAGGATTGAGCAAGAGCATGCTTTCATTGTCTGAATCTAGCTGCTTACCAATACAAAGATCTGGTTTAAAATCAGGGTATAGCTTTTTTTTTTTGTCATCATTTTGTTCTTTACAGTATTCTCAGTACATCTTATGTTATCCTTCCTTATTTCTGACACATTCTAAAGTCATAGGCTTGGTTGATTAAAGCATAGTGCATGCTAAGAAGAGATAATATTAGTACCTCAGAGATCGTTCGCTGAGTTGTAAGTAGCTACTTGTGTCATCAGGATTGTCTTCATCATTGGCTAGCTGGGACCAGCTGCCAGTGCTTTCCTCACTGCTGCTGAGGTGGGTTGGAAATTCTTCAGCTGCTTTTGTCTCTCCCGTGATTTCAGCTTCTGGTTTGCTCTGAGTGCTCTTGCTGGTAGGGTGGCAAGTAATAATGGTAATACAGGTAAACAAACTGGTACTGCCAATCTTCAGGCAATGCTCCTCTAATAAAATCAACCAAGGTGCACAAATTGTACAGATGCAAGAGACTAGATTTGCAGTTCATAAATGAGCTCCAGTTGAATGCATGGTCTGGAATACTCTTTAAAAATGGTCCTCTATGAGTTCTATAAATCAACGCTAAACTAAGTAAGCCTTGTACTGAGATAGATAGGTTTAAATTGCACCAAAATTGCACTGCTTACAGCTTAGGTCTTAATGCACTTCAGCCAATCAGTGTTTGAAATATGGGGGATAAGCACTAGAGCATAATGACAGCGTTGTTGCCAAGGCTTTGTTTGTTTAATGGGATCCTTTCTTTCTATTGGACCTCTACTTATAATTAGGTTTGCTATATGTACACTCATGAATATTTTCCAGCTAGTGGAGGTGTAATTGAGGATAAAATCAGAAACATGGTATCCTTGCCTGCTCTTCTAATGCCAGCTTTATTTCTTAGCAATTGAAGTCATGCATTGAGTTCTGTATAAACAGGTTTTTATCAGTATATTCAGAATTTTTTCTCCAATTACTGGTGTACAACAGAAGTAGAAATGTACTGTAACAATTCAAGATTTTTATGTTAAACCATAAATGTATAGATTGTAATAGAACATAAGAGGGCAATATTATCCAGTTTAGGAGTAAAATAATAGCAACTAGATGGATCCAATTTCATCTTATGTAAGCTCTGTAGGATCTCTGATTGGATCATTTAACTGTGATACTTTTGTTTTAACCCTCACTCAAGCTTACATGAAAAACACCCATGTTTTGTGCAACATCTTCACTGATAATGCTACTTTCTAAATGTCTCTCATTTCTGTTCTGTGTATGTGTTTTTTTCTGAATTGCTTGAAATGCATTTTGATGTAAGTACAGAAGAAACATTCAATTTTTTTACTCAATACATTTCAAAGTTGGCTATTTTAAAGCAATACAGAAAAGACCTACAACATTCAGACTTTTTATAGGAAGCTAAAAAGCAAAACAAAGTGAAAAGTATCTTCCAGTACTGAATTTGAAGAACAGGAAGAAATGCCTTCTAATTCTACGTACTTGATGCACTTGTTAAATATGTGCACAAATTGTATATATATTTTTATATTTTTTTCATATAACTTAACTGTACCTTTTATTCTTCATTTAAGGTAACTTTTCAGAGGCAAACTGGATATTGAGATTTCTCAGGGGACTTTTGTTATGCAGGCAGAAAAATATTTAATAATTAAAAGAAGCACTCTGTCTTTGGAACATAAAACATGAATCAATTATTGCTGCAGCGGAGTAATAGCTGAAGCAAAACAGCAGTTTTGTTACGTTTATATGTTTGCATTTGCAATTCTGTAATAGAAAATGTTATATATTAGCAGCTCTGGAGTATCTCTCTTCAAGTGACGTTTTCTCCAGGCTTTTATCAGTACATGTGGACAAACATTTTGACATCAGTTCAGAGGTCAACCCAAACACTGTATTGCAAGTAACTAACTTGACTAAGAATACAGTGAGATAGGATCATTGTGAGTACCTGCTTTTGCTGTGCTCTTGCTCTGGGGGCAACTGAGAAGTTGCTGCACTTACGTTGGATATTAGTAAGGGAGAAGCAGCCTCCAAGGCAGAGAGAGAGAGAGAGAGGATGTATTTGCCTGAGGGTCTATGGTCTACCGAGCTGCCATCATCTGTCAGGTAACATAACCTGCCATCCCTGACCTCTTGGACACAAAGCTCATCATCATGAGCAGTGAAGCAGTGAGGTGTTACCTAGAGGCAATTTAACACAGGGCAGGTAGCATACAATACTTGGTTTAAAACATGTAAGGTTTTTGTGGGAATAACACCTTTGTGGGGGCATGCTGATAAATGGCTCATAAACTGTGCAGGAAATAACTCCATCTTCAAACAGATTCAAATAGACAGATTTCTAAAAGTATCTTAAAAGCAGGTTGTGCTTGAAGGAAGAGGAAGACGAGTGGGTGGGAGTCAGTATGAAAGAATTTAGACTATTGTAATTATCCACTTAATTGCTACCACAGACAGGGAAGTATGTGCTTTCTCACTTCAAGCAGAGTTTTGTCAAAATGGTTTTGAACACTGGCTTCTTTCTAGCCCTCTGAGATAAGGGGGTGCTGCAAAGCTCCAAGTGATTGGCAGCTTAGGTACCATTTAAGTAATAAATATAATAGGCAATGTCTTGAGAGACTGCCTTGTTCTTAACCTCACAACATCCACAGCAATCTTCTGCACTAGCACTGCGATCTCTGCTTTAACCCAAGATGCAAATGCTTCTATAAAAGGAGTGCAGCTGTAGTATGAGGGTGGTAGGTTGCAGTATAAATCCCCTGAAATGAGATTTTATTATTTTCTGTTTGAATCCTACCTAGGGATGTCTTACAGTAGTTGAAGGGTGCTTTTAATTTTTTTTTCCTTATGCTAAAGAGTTTCTATTGTTCTTCCATACTGAGAGCACAAAGCTGAATTTCAAGCTCTCTTAAGTCTGGCTGCATTTCCAGAAACACAAAACATAGCTACATTAAGCACAGGGAAGAACTTCACGTTCTGTTACCTTCTGCTTCACACTTGCCCTAATTTTGAACTATTTCTTTAATTGAGATATCAATAAATGCTTACTGAAAGTTCAAGCTTTATCTCTCTCTCCTGACCTGATTTATGGAAGATATAGGTATCTGTAAGGGGAAGCCTACTCATTAATGCAGTATTAGTTTTGAGCCTCAGAACCATAATATAGTCACATTCAATGTACATTTGGTCCACGAATGATACTGTGATGTTATTTGGTGGTTTAAAGTAATTTGAAAGTGGCAGTGAGAGTTTATCCTGTTTACTTCTCCCCTTATCTTCACCCATCACCAAAATAATTTTCACTGGGAAATTGAACACCAAAGCAACGTTCTGATGTGTTGCTTTGTCACCTACCTATTCAGTAGGGTACTGGAAACCACGTGCTTCCCAGCATAAGCTTCTGGAGGCTTTTCCTTGTCTTGATGCTCCTCTTCAGAAAGCTCACGTAGAGTTAAGGACTCAGAGTCTTTATCCGACTCGTCTCGTTGATCAGTTTCTATCTGAATTAAAGGCACTTCCCTGCGCTGACCTGCAGGGAGGTGTTCTAGGTTCTTCATGCGCTCTTTCTGCTCATCCAAATTTATTCTGTCCCTTTTGGGTTCTGCTTGAATCTGAGTTGTGCTTTGGGTATGTTTGCTTTCCAGCATGTGTTCTTGGCTTAAAGAATCAAAGGCATCCTGCTGGATGACAATTAAATTTTTACCACTTTCAACAATATTTGCAGCCAGTCTGTTTGCGTACTGTTGCACGTGTGGTGGGGAATCACTGTGAAAATGATCTACATCTGCAACCTCTGCCTCATCTGTTATGATTTTGTTCTTGCGCATTAGAGATTCAATAGAACTTGCCCATGTCTCATGAATTAACATATCTGTTATCTGGTCAGTCTTGCATCTTTGGTACAGGCATGAGTCAGACTTGCAGAGACCTGATGAAGCCACAGTACTGACTGGCTGTACACTTAAGGAATCCTGGTGATGATGAGCAAATCCATCTAATGAATTTGCCTTGACTGGGATGTTAACTGTTAGTCTAGAACCTGATGATCTGCCGTCAGGCACCGAGGACTGTCTAAAGCAAAAAGGTGATCGAAGAGATGGTGATAGCAAACTACTGCACCAGTCCTTTGAATTCCGAGGGGAAGACGGATTATCTCTGCTCTCCTTTTCTATTTCTTTTAGCATATACCTGTAAAATTCTTCTGTTATACTTTCTGTGCTGGACTGTTTGGATGGGCAACTTGGTCGTACATTAAGATGACCATTCTTCTTAGCAACCTGTTGCAAAGCAGAAGTCAAGATGTTGTTTGCATTTTTTCCTGCATAATAATCCAGTAATAAATCAAAGCCTCTTCCTTCATTTTCCATTTGGTTCACCATAAATCTTGAAAATTCATCTGTAATGCTTTCACAACTAGACTGCTTTGAGACAGAACTTGTCTGGCTCACAGATTGACCTAAGGCATTCATTAGACCTAGGGTGTTGACAGAGGCTTTGGAATCTGTGTCCTCCTCTGGTATGCTCTCACAGCTTGAGGCTTTTGCTCGGCTCCATCTATCACAGTGCAGCCTATTCCTGGGATGGTTTGGACCTTGCCAGATGCTGTCAACCATGGAGAGTTCAGTGAGGTTCATGATCTTTGCAGCCACTTCATTTGCAAAGATATTGACAGAATCTGGTGCGTCTTCAAGGTTTACAGACTCATCTACTACTCGATTCATCAATCTTTCCTTTAGCTCAGGATGCTCATCTGTCTTTCTTTTGATCTCACTAAGTCGAGGTGCCCTATGCTTCCGAACAACTGAACCATTACCATGGGTTTCCTTTTTCCTTTTCATAGTTCTGCATGATATACTCTGGGTCACCAGATATTCATTGCCTCTCTTCCATGCACAGAACCAGGGCTGCTTTCCATTAGAATTTTCAAGACAAATGGCAGCTATTTCTGTTGCCATGGAGACCACTGTTTCTGCCAATTCTTCTGCAAAATCTGTTATACAGTATTTGTCTCTTGGGTTTTTCACCTGTAGCACAGGCTGAGAAGGAAGCAAGACGTGGTTTCCTAACAAAGACAAGCTAACTTGGACTTCATCACTAAGTGCAGCATCCCGCTTATGTTTGGTCTGGTTTTCTGCATTCATGGCAACACTTGAAGACAGCTGTTCTTGAACACCGTGCCTGCATTCATTGTTTACAAAGGTGCTTTCTCTGTCTGAAAATGATCTGTAGTCTCTCTTCTTCTGACTGTTACTCTGATTTGGGGATTTGTAACAGTCTCGTGTTGTTCTTTTCAGGTATCTTTTCTTGGGAGATGTTTTTGCAACAAATGCATTGTGTCCTGTGGCACTGCTTGTTAGCTCTGAACTCACTGTGGCGCTTTCACTGCTATTTACATCTCTGATGTTAATTTTCTTAGTGTTGATGCCATTTTCGAGATCTTTGTTAGCACTGTAGGATGTACCAAATGGCTTAATGGCGGAGTGATCAGGAGGTCTGTGTGATGTTTCACACACTGTTGCCTGTGTTGGCCATCCTTCTGCTCTTGTTCCTTTCTTGCCTTTAGGGCATTCTGAAAAGAGAGGAGCACACTCTTCAACTTGCCTTATGTCATTCATCTTCTTGAAAGTGAAATATATCACGTTAAAAAGCAACTCATTTGCAGTCTCCATGAAAATGTCTTGTGCATTTGAGCTGTTTTCTGAACCTGACTGTAGCTCTCTCTTCTTCCTGACCTCTTCAATAGAATGTCGTAAAATAATATTGGATAAATTTTGTGCTAGTTCATCTCTAATTACTTCACTGGAGTGTGGAATCCGTGGCCTTGCTGCTGTCTCAATAATTCTTCCATTTATGGATTCCATAAAATGCCCTACATTTCTGTATGTATTGGGTTTTGTCAAAATTATTGATGCCTCTTTGAGAAGGGCCTCTGCAATGCTATTGTTCAGTTTCTCCATGCTGCTTCCTATAGCTATGCTACAGTGAAGAGTAATGGCTGCAGAAGTTTGAGCTGCAGACAGCAGCCCACTCGAAGTTGCAGGGTACTTCTCTTCCTTTGTTTCTCCCAGACCACATACTGCTACAGCACTCGCTACTTGAGTCATGCCACACAGTGCAGATGGAAATGAATATTCTGTGCTAGTACAGTCTTCAAGTAGCTGTGAAGATTCTCTGGGTAACTCTTCCTTATCAGCTGTTTGAGTTTTAGAAACTGTGGCTTCTTGATCCCTTCTGAATTTTTCTGTAGCCTGGGGACTTGAAATGGTTCCAATGACAGTTGCTGCACAAGCCAGAGCCATCTCCAGTGCACTCTGGCTGTGTCCATTTGAATGGTCTTCAGCGTAATCTGACACTTCAGAACTTTCTGATTCAGTCCAGTGGCACAGGTTTGGGAAGGCAGACCCTGGCCAGTCTGGCACATTCTCACTGCTGTCTGGACTTTGCACTATGACAATCTTTGGAAGTTCATTCCACGATCGAGAAGCAGACGCATCTTTTGACTTGCAGGAGCCTCCTACAGAGATGCTGACTGCAGCTTCCTCACTGAAAGTGGGTTGAGACTGTGATAGTCTAATGAATGCATCTTGCAGAACAGATTCTGCTAAATTTGTAGCGTACTGACCTGTAGCTGCTTGCTCGTTTTGCAAGGGAGAGTCACTCTTCCTAATACCTGCACAATCCTCTACCTCTGCCTTACTGTTGGGCTTTGCTGTAGAGTCATAAAGGGGTCCCAGTTCCTCTTTAGCCATTTTCATTGAAGACTCATCTTCTAACACATTCACTGAGTAGGTATTCTCAGCATTGTTAGTCAAATCCTCAGAACTGAGGGGTAAAGTAGTTCTTTCCACTAATTCCTTTTGACACGGGATTTCCTGGTCTGGCTTATCTTCAGGTTGTGAGATGTCATCTTCAGCCACAACATTTGCACCTTCAGAGATTCTGCTAGCTGTGTTATCTTTATTAATGCAATTTGCTTCAAGAATTAATGGTAACCTGGCTTTTCTGTATTGGAGACTTTCAAATCCTTTTCCTTTACTTTTTTTGACATCGGAAGATGCTTCTGAAATGCTTACTTTTTCATGGGCTACTGGAAGAAAAGTAAGATGTTAGCCACTGCAGAGTACTCTGTATCTTTAAAACAAAAATAGCCGCATAGCTTTAATACACTACTGTTCTGTGAAACTGCTATGCAAACAAGTATCCTTCAGTCTGAACAACAATTTAAAGAATGAATGGCTATCCTTTTTCTAAATTACATATAAATATATGCATAAATAAACATCAAGTGCAATTTCTATAACAATTGCCATGGTTGTTCTGCTATACGGACAATAGTGGAATTATACTGTCTCACTGCTTTTACCAGTTTTATATTCATCAGCCTCGTTTTCCTCCTCGAGATGCTCAGATGCTGTGAGGAAATCTTCTTCTATTGAGGACACTGAGCAGTTTGTGTCGTCCTCAGGCTTTGAGACATGAGCTCCTATCTGCAGCTGTCTCTCCTGAACAAGCTCAAGCCCAATCAGAAACTTGTTTATTTCAAAGACGATGCAGCTTGCACTGTTCTTCCTGTCTCCCCTTGCACACTGAACCAGGCAGACATCTGCTTGCCAAGGACACTAGAAGGGAAAAGAATCTCAAAGAGTTATTTAATTAAAAAATAGAACTTATTTTAAGCATTCCTCTAGAAAAATCTCAGGAATGCTTTGTTGTGAAGATGCAATACAATTTGTCATTTAGATGTTTGTAACACAGTGTGCAGTTATATATATACATGTATCAACATCTTCTGTTACACAAGCGTTTTAGTACAGAACCCAGCTGTATCACAGGACTGCCCTTATTTTGTTGAAGTTTCCAAGTTTGTTTTCAATCAGCCTCTTATTTTTATGACAGTCTTGCTCTTAGCTATGTCACAGTTGGCCACCTGACACACCACTGTTACAGCCCTTGCACCACCTACTATTACATCTCTCTGGAGGGAATTGTTTGTGGAAGTGAATTACTTTCCAGGATAATTTCTGCTGTAATGCTTGCTCTCAAAGCAGCCCTGTACATGCTGGCTGATGAGATGAGGAGTGGGTCACCTTTAGGTGTCCCAATGAACTACTTAAAAATAGAGGTTTCTTTTCTTCTCCCTCTTGCTCTGTTTGCCCCAAACCCCGTTACTTCAGACCAGCATAACCTCCAATTGAAAGCATGCACTGTGTTGAACTTTTTCACAAAAAAATGACTTTGTCAGAGAAGCTGTGCAGTTAAGTAGAAAGGTGGGAAGAAGCTAAGGGAAAATAACTCTTGCTATCCTTGCTTTATGGATATTAGAACTATTGGATGCTTATATGACCATAAGGCTAAGTAGTTAATATCTCTATGTTTGTGGTATAGGATGTACTGTGGAGCAAAACCAAGATTTTGTGAGTTGTGATCTTATGTATTAGCTCAAGACTGTAAGGAAGACTCAGCCTGAGTGGAACCAGCTCTGGACTGAGGCTTTAGATTTGAACAGTAAGACACCCCGGGCTCCCTGTATATTTGCATAGTGCCTAGCATAGTGAATTCTGTCCAAGATTCTTTGTGGGTGGGTGTGAATGCAAAGCAAGTACCTATTAACAATGGAGTAGGATGACTGTTATGTTAGAATAAGCCAATAAGACATTCTATTCTTTACAAATCAAAACTAGGTGCATGAGTCTGTTAAAAGTAAAATACAAGAGAGGTTTATTTAAATTAGCTGCCAAGTTGTTGCTGGTGAATCAGGCCTGGGCATACGCAATGTTGTGAGAAATGCTTCTAATAACAGATGCAGTTTTAGAGCAAATGTTCCTATGCTTTTTCTGCAGTCCATGGTATTTAGGGTTGTACATGTGAGAAGGGTCAGCAGATGTCCTATGAAAATGATGCAAGTCTCTTGACAGATGAAACTGTCTGGATAGCTGAGCAAATAAGGTTCAGTATAGCATTTGCTCATCTAGCTAATAAATCTTGCCCTACCTCAGTACAAAAGCTCTACTCATTTTAGGGCTAACACAAATTTGTCTTTTTTTTTTTTCTGTGGATGAAGCTGCATATATGTACTTATTTAAAGTTTGCTGAGACAATTTCATATTCCAGGACATCTCTACAGTTTTAATAAAGTTGTTCCCAATTCATGCTCAGGCAAATGAGATCAGAACACTACCTAAACTATTGAAGTACTGTTCATTCATCATGCAGACACAAACATAAAAGAAACACATGTTAAAAATGGAGAGGAGTGGAAAATCTGTTATAATAAGGAGTTAAGCCTCTGAAACTCTTATGTGTTGAAATGCCTTTAAACAAATGTTATCATTTCTTCGTGGTGCCAGCAGGAGGAATTTTTGACCTGTGATATGGAATGTTTCACTGGCAATAACAAGAGTGAAGGAGTTAGTATAAGAACTTTGCTTTCAGCTCCTTTAAATGCTAGATTTTAATTAATGCATTAATTATCTTTTACATTACAGAAGCTAAATGAGCTCTGGTACAGTTAATGTATCTTGATATTTCCAGTGTAACAGTCAGACTCAGGGTAGCCTCCAGGATCTTCAAGTGCTATTGTCAGCTCTTTTCTGAAGTGGGTGTGTGGGACAAGATGGATTGGGAACAAAAGTGGGAAATAGAAAGACCTCACTTGAACAGGAAGCTGTAGGAGTTGTGCCCTGATGCAGCTACGTGTACAGAAACTATTGCATCCTTTTGTCTTCCTTCCCTGACGTATCAACTGTCAATGTCTTGCAGCATTATCAGCTGCAACCCAGACATCCACAGGATTTACAGGAAATAAAGGAATCACTTTTATCTTTGTCTTCCCCTTTCATATGCATAACTTTTTGTAGTCAGATTTGGTTTTTGTGAGCTCCCAATTGGTTTTTAAACAGGTGTACAGTCTGTGATTTCAGTTTCTTTTTTTTTTTTCAGTTTCCAAATTCCTTCTTTCTCAGCTGTGATATACTCCTAAAGAATCATATGATTCCTACCTGGGGAACTTCATAATCAGCCTGATGATTTCCTGATGTTAATCCGCTCAGTAGAACTATTTCATTTTCCTTTGGTGGTTGTACGTTCATAGAACTGATGAGTTTAGGGAGATTTGGAGAGACGTTGATCAGTTTCTGTAGTATGAAAGAGATTTTGCTCTCAGATAATAAAGTTGCATAATTATATTCACAGATATCAAAATGAAATAGCACTTCAGCATTCCTTCAGAAAGCTTAAACTTACTACTTTGAGTTCATCATAAGTAGAACTGGAAGTGTTAACATGCACGTTCTTTTGAGCTACTGAGACACGACCGCTGGGGTAGTATAAACTTCTGCCCAACAGTCCAGTAGTCCAATCTGTCACTTCACATCTGTCTTTGCACATCTAAAAGCTTGGCCTTTCTATTGCTAGAAAGTTTCTGAGAGACTGTGAGAACAATGTATCTTTTATTGAATCTTACCCAGTTTAGATACTAAGTATGGTAAGGAGAATAGTGCAAACCCTTGTTTTCCTCCAGGCATATAAACAAGAAACCAAAGGGGAAGTTAGCTGAAAATTGTTAATCGAACTGATGTGATACTAAATATGGAGAAACAAAAGTAATGCAAACAGAATATGCACTTCTTTGCTGCTCCAGTGGGTGTGATCTTTCATTTGAAATAACGCCATCATTTTCTGCCTTATTTATTTGCTAGAGTAGAAGATGGCAGTAATCACATCAGTGACACTTTATAACACAGGAGATCTGCACCTCTGTTATGCCAGGAGTCCCCACTGCTGTACCAGGACATCTGTGTTCTTTAATATACAGAGCCCAGCCCAGGAGGATAATACCCAATGTAAGAATACTTGCAGTTCTTTTTTGCCATGGATCATGATGTGCTTTATGAACAATGATTCAAGGACAGCCCTCTACAGAGGGGCTAAATACAACCTCAATTTTTCTGCATGAACACAGCTCATCAAAGTGGCAAAGCCACTAAGGGAACACAGAACCCAGGTATTCAGCCCCATGCTTTATTTACTGTGCAATTCAATTATACCTCATTTCTTCCTTTTCATCTTCAAAATGATTAGCTTGCATCACTGTGGTTTTTTGTCTGTTTGTTTTTTTTGTTTTGTTTTTTTTCTCCTCAGAGTGAATTTAACTAGATACAAAAAACCTTTCTGCCTTAGCAAATCTAATTCAACTTTGGGGAACAATTTACTTATAAATACTTTGCCTCATCTGAAGATCAGTGTAATTAAATTTACTATAATAAAATTCAGTGTTTCAATTCTGTGCTATTCTGAAGTGTCAAACTGAAAATTTATCATCCTTTTCTCTTTCAAAATTATAGCTTTTCTGTTATCACATACATTTTTCCACATATCCTTCTACATCCTAAATTTCTGTATTGTATCCGGTTTATTAATTATTTAACCATGACTCTTGACTATCTTTTACTTCAGTTCCTTGCCCTTTGGTTGTAATGAAGTGTAGCTGCATACAGGTAGCTTAACTTGGCTTTTACGATTACCTAGTTTCTAAGATTGAGTATGAGATGTTAAATTCTTTCTCAGCTCTTCTCATTTCATATAGTTTTCTTCCTTGCAGTAAAAGCAATGATTATTAGAAAAACCACTAATATTTCTGTGGATTCAGTAAAAATATGTTCTGCTCTTGGACTGTTCTGCAGTTGACCTGCTGATACAACAGAAAAGTCTTTCTGCTGCAAGAAGCTGTACTTATTTTGACACTGGAATTCCCAGAGACTCAGGATGTAGAAAATTGTATAGAAGAACAGTTCCTGTTAATTTATGACTTGCAGGATGCAACTAGGTCCCTGCATTGGTTGTCCTTCTGTGAGCTAAAATGTTTCCACAAATGAACCTCAGTGCTTCACTGAGGTTCTCCCTGAACAGTCAGGAAACACAACCTTTGGTCACTTACCACAGATTGCTGCTAGAAGATAGCTGTCAATTAAAGGCACCAAGCCAGAATGATGAGAATGAACTAATAAAGGAGGTTGTAAATTCAAAACTGATTATTTAGAAGATGACTCTTCAGATTTCAGGATATTTTCTATGCAGTTAATTTTAGGAACTGTAATCAGGCTTTTTCTTTATGCACACATTATGTTTATATGTTATGATAATTATATATACAAGGGCTGTTCTGAAAGTAAAGCCTTCTATTTTATTATGTTGGCCCGCAATTTTGGAAGCAGATATTGGTGGGATGGCAGAAGAGGTTGAACCTTCCACCAATATTCTGTTACGTCTTATTACAGTGTGACAGATGGCACAAAGGGACAGTCTGACAAAATGATGTCTGATATGGAAGTGTCTATGAAGCAAAGGTGTGTAACTGAATTCCTTCATGAAGGAAAAAAAATTCACCTGTTGACATTCACTGATACTTGCCAGACACTTGTGGAGAGGTGGTGGGTGGTACATTTTGGCAGTGGTGACAGCAACATGAAAGACAATGTTCTAGATGCTCATGTAAAGCTGTTGCACCATAAAATGAAGAGGATCTTGATTAGTTTGTTCATGTGAATTGGTGGGCTGCAGCCAGGGAACTGTGTACAGAGCTGAGTATCAGCTTCAGTGCATTGGAAATGGTGATAGTAACACTGGAATACCACAAAGTTTGCTCCATGTGTCCCACAAATGCTCACACAGGAACGAAAAGAACACTGTGTAAGTTTGCCAGGACCATCAGAACCGAGATGAGGCTGAAAGTGAAAGTTTCTGGGATTACATCATTTCCAGTGATGGGATATAATGTCACCTCTATGAGCCAGAATCAAAGTGGCAGTCTGTGAAATGGTGACACATGAATTACCCACTAAAGAAAAAATTCAAGATGTAGCCCTTAGCAGGTAGTGTACTTTGCCTTATCTTTTTGGTATAGGAAAGAGGTGATCCTTCTGGATTTCCTGGAACCTTGATGCTGATTAAGCTGAAGGCTTGAACTTCTCGGGTCAGGTCAGAGAAGAAGACAATCTCTCTTGCAGTATGACAATGCTAGGCTCCATACCAGTTTGAACTTCATGAAGAATCCTGCTACTCTTGGCTGGTACCACATCCACTGTATAGTCTGGTTTTGGCACCTTCTGACTTCCACAAAGATGGACTGTGTGGGCAACGTTTTCCTAGTAATGACACTGTTATAGCAGCTGTGAAACAGTGGATCACCGTCACCAGTGTAGTTTTCTGTGTGGCATGCAGGCTCTTCTTCATAACTGGTGCAAATGCATAGCTAATGGCAATGACTGCTGAAAAACAGTGTTCTGTAGCTAAGAATTTGTTCAATCAAATAGAATTATATTGCTCTTAGTATCTGTAGTTTCTGTGAAAATAAATAGAAGGTGCTACTTTCAGAGCAGCCTACATGCATATCTAACTCCTTTTTCTACCCCTCCAAACTTTCAGTTAAGCAGGTCAAACACACTTTTTGTTTTACCTAGTCCTCCCTTCACACCACCTGCAGTTTGAGTGCAATAGGTCAGTTGATTGAAGTGTCAGAGAATTTTGGTGGTAGCAAGAAAGGACTTGAATGATTTTGATTTAGTACTGCATCAAATTTAACAGTTAAATGTATGATGCATCCACGATTGTGTCTCTGACAAAACCAAGGCTGAGCAAGAAGTTCATTGAAAGAATAAATGCTGTCAATTCACAGGCTGCAATAATACAGGAGCTGTTTCTGGGATAGGAATAAGTAGGTGTTAAAATAATGTAAGATTGCTGTTGTGTTGCTTTCTGTAAAAGCTCAAGTTTGACTTTGAATTGCCCATAGAATTTTGCTCTGGGTTTGTTTTGGGAAGTCCTAGTGAATCTATACCTGCTGTGAATACTATTAGAACCTAAAGTGTTACCTGTTTCACTTGTTCCTTGCTGCAATCATCTCTGTTTGCATCTAAATTCACAAAACAAACCTGTAATAAGAAAGAAAACAGTAGGTTAGTCATACTGTAATGGTAGTAATCCTTTCAAAGTCAATACACGTTCCTTTTCTACTCTTGCAGCTGAATGTGTGAGGCTTTTTCATAATGCAAGAAAGGCTAGCAAGGAGAATGGCAGAGCACTGCTAAGAAGAAAAAATGTTAGAAGGAAGAGCCATCGTTTTCCAGCAGTCAGCTTGTCTGATGAACGGGCAAATGTTACCAATATTCTGTAATACGGAAGCTATACAAAGAGATAAAAGAGATGTTAGAAATATATTTAGTAATTTCAGCTGAAATCTTCATGCCTTGCTTTTCCCATGAATTCTTCTCAGCAACCTGTTGCTAAACGTTTAATAAGTGCAAATGCTGGTGTATACATATGTAAAATTCTTCTGAGTAAGGGAAATGCTTCCTGATGAGAAATGTGGGGCTGTTGGCTTTATGGAAGTTGTTTTTTTTTCTTTTGTAAACACTGATTAATGAGTAGAAGTTTTCAGTAGTGCTAACCAGGAACTACAATAGGTGGCAGAACAGCTTCGTATCTGTTAGGTTTACCTGTGATTCATAGGAATGTACAGTTTTTTATCTACAAGGTCTTCTGTCCCTTCTCTAATCACCATCAGTTTCAACAATCATTTAATGGTAGAACGACTGGCTTAAATAGCAATTTCAGATCTGAAGATCACTTTGTTTCTGAATATGGTTTATTTTCTTTACATGACTAGAAAGCCATTTTCTAACTTTCAGAAATGGAATCCCCTCCTCCAGCTTTCTTTTTGAGTTAAAAGCATGGACTTTGAAGCCAGGATGACTATTGCTTCCGGATGTTGTAGATATCTCATCAGGAATTTGGGAGACTTTAGGGTGTTTCAGTTTAAACCAAAGTTTGGCACAGATTCAGGCTGAGCTAAAGCCAAAATCCAATTCCAAACAAATTTATTATCCAGGTTTTCTGTTCTCTGAGCTGAGAGTATTGTTTCCCTTTCACCTCATTCCATCCTCTCCCCCCCACTCCATGCACAGTAAACAGTAAGTATTTATTTCCTAAACTCCACGTAAAATTCTGCTAGGAAAGTAAAATGCTCTGAATTATCTTTTACCAATGTTCTTGTTAGGCACCAGAGATCAATTTGTGTGCTTGCTTATAACCTAAGACAATGCTGATTTCAGTTTATACATGCATGTACCATATGTGCAGATTATGGCCATCTGCACTAACAGCTAGTGCAGCAGATGGAAAGATCCAGCCAGACCTCCCAATGTGAATCAAGAGAAACCAAAACTCAGAAAGCAAGCTTTTTGCCCTTAAAAATGGTTTAATAACTTATGCATCTTTGTGTGAACTTAAAAACATATTTTTTTAACACCTCCTCAATTTAAAGAAAATGTGCTTCTCTAACACTATCAACAATCATGATGTACCACTTCACCTGTGTTTTGTTGCTGACTAAGTTTTAAGAGATAGTTATAAAAATATTGAATCCATAGTGTTTTAAAAAACTATCAATGCAGTGTGATAGTTGTATAATGTCCTGAACACACTACAGTTTTTTATACAGAAAACAAATCTCTTTCCACTGGGATTTTACGTGTGGTCATACTACATGCAGGCAATAGGTGGTGCACATTTGCTTTGGTACATGCAAAAGCTCCAGTGATGCACGGTTTTACGTCTGCAGGTGCATGGCAGTGCTTGTGCTCAGGACGCCCTCTGTTTGACAGCTGGGGGAGAGGTGCTGGTAGCTGTATGTCTGGTTTCTAGACCTCAAGAACACTCACAGCCGCACTGAAGGCAGAGCTCTTGTTTAGGAGTTTTGTTTCCAAGGCCCAAGAGAGGTCTAATTTTGCAGCAGATTGAGTGCAAAGGCTTTGTGAAAAATCTCTGTTGGCAAGAATGCACGTTCAGAAAACTGTTCCAAACACTCTAGCTAGGTAGTGAATGATATACAAAGATTACCATTTTATACAAGCACGTGTTATACACGAGTACTTCTAGCAGTGGTGCAGACTGCTACACTAAAAGTGTGCCTGTTCCATGCAGCCAAAAAATCATCCCTGTTTCATGTGGTGTGGATGGCAAGTAGCTCACTAATGCCTCAGGAGAAGAAATAACAATATGTACAGGAGTATTTATTAATTAACATCGTATTCTGTTTCTGTCATCTGCTTAATTTCTATTTTCAGAATTCAATGAAATGGTTACGTAATGCATGGCAGTGCTGAATCTAGTTTCCAAATACACTTGTCAAGTTCTGTTGACATTGATTTATTGCAGTCTTGTCAGTTTCATTTCTTACTATTTTCTTCCTCTATGGATTTTATGGTTTTAATTGTAGGCAATTAAATTATTTTTACACAAAAATAGTTTCACAGCATTGAAAGGGATGGAAGAACTGATTTCAATTTTTTATTTTCTATTTGCTTGAAGATTAGCCCTGTTTTGAGGAAGTGGGAGGACTAAATGTCTATCATACATTAATTGTACATCTCCATCCTAGGAGGCTCTGCAGCACTGTTACAGTCAGGGACAGTCACTGTAAGGGTACTTGTTCTTGGAGATGTTTTTTTAGTTATTAAAGGTGCTTGAAGAGATGACTAGATTGAAAAATCTATTTTCTGCCTACTTAACCTAACAGTTAACCTTTAGTTCAGTTCTTCTTCCAGGGTAGAAATCCTAGTTGGTCAAGTGAGAGCAACGCTTTGCTTTTGATGAGCTGTACTACTGCACCCAAAACTAGAGTCTGCGTACTGACTGGAAGTGGCATGCTGTAGATTTGGAAACCATTTAATACACTATCACACTGTGAACAGCATTCATTTTGCTCTGCAGATTCTTGCATGTGAATGAGCTGGAATTGCCCAGCATCCTCTTTATGGAACTCTTTAAGCATTTCTCCTAGGTCAGGGCCAGGCAGATTATCACCAGCAACGTAATGAGCTTTGGTTCTCAAGAAGGATCATATAAAACTTACATATGGGGACCTTTTTTTTTCTTTTTTTAAACTTTTTCCTGTTTTGTGTGAGGATTTCTGTGTCTGCTAAGGGTAAATTCTCCAGAACAATTTTAGGTGCTGAAATCTACTCTTGTGTAAGTGTGGAAAATATGCAGAAACCTCAGCATCCATTGTTTGCACTTTAAGAGTATTAAGAATGTAAAGAAATAATTACATATAAGTACTTAAGGATACAATATGGAAAGTATATAATGTGTTTTCATCATTGACAGATGGCACAGTGGCCTTAGGGAACTGCTGGAAATGGAACACTGTTCTCACACTCTGGAACAGTTAAGCAATTTCAAGTTGTTTCTGGGTACTGATGCAAGACAAGCCAGGAAACATAGTCAGTTTTGCTTTTTCACTTTGTTTCAGGCTGAATTCATCAGGATTGGCATCAACTAGTTTATTAATACTTACTACATGAAAAAGCTCAGTGATGCTAATAAAGAAACTCTCAGATGAATCTACTAATAACTGTATATATTCTCTATTTATTTAAAACTGCATTTTTTTAACTATAAACTTTAGGACGACATCTATATCAGTTTTGCACTATTTCCACTAGCTAAGAGACTGCTAAACTACTTTTTGCTGTTTGTTTTAAGAAGCATTAGTACCTCTTTTGATTGTCTATGTCAACACTTTGTAATAAGGAAGCAGTTTCCTGTGAGATGTTTTATAGCTTTAGGTGAGATTGAAAGAAGCTCTAGCATGTGTTTTTCATTCTGATATTGTTATTGAACTATTATTTTTAAGATGAAAGTCTAGTCTTTTTTCAATACTCTTCTGTGTCAAAACACTAACTCGGGGCTCGTCCTACTACAACAAAGTAGCTGATGCCACAGTGTTGTAATGGCTAGAAGTTGCTAGCACCTTTTGAAGAGGAACAACTCTGAGATATATGGTCCCTTTTCTCCTATGAAGCTCTTCCTGCTTCTTGTGGAAGAAGCAGGAACTGAAAACTTACTATGTGGCTCCTCTCACTGGGTTAAGTTCTGTTCCTTGTTCATAACTGGTACACAAGTGAGTGCCACAGTCTTATACCCTGACCCTTTCCAGAAAGGGATGCAATCAACATTTGAAGTGCTGCATGAGGTTTCTTTTCCTAAAATCCAAATACACATATACTAGGTATCACACCCTTCAATAAGATGTCAATATCTATTTAAAAATAAAGGAATTTAAACTAAAGAGTTGAGATTTGAAAATTAGGACTATATGCAGATGGTTTTATGCGACCTTAATTCCATCTCCTTATATGCTCACATTTGCATAGCACAGGATCTATGCCTGAATCACTGAGGAGGAAAACTTCAAAAAGATCTACAACTACAGAGGCAGAAAACTTCATCTCTCTCATTTTATAACACCTGAGCTGATGACTTTGTGGCCTAAAGGACAGTTCAGCACAGTTTCTTAATTTCTAATCTGTCTTGTAATTTTTCAATCTGTGGTGTATGAGTGTATGAAGTATCAAAATGCTGTAATGGTGCCAGGAGAAAATTCAGGTGGCCCAAACAATGTCTGTTCCTGTGTACATACAGCTGATCAACCACAGCTCTAAACTAGCTGCCCTAGGGTCACAATCAGCCAGGATTTGGTGCCATGCACTTACGCATAGGCCAAAATTCTGTGTGTGCATGTGGTTTTGTAGGGGAGCTGTGCAGAACTCGCTGTGCTCTGTGCTGTGCTAGTTGGTATTATCATGTAAATGCTGTCCAGAAACTAAGCTGACAGAGGCTTTATGTCCTGGGTTTGTGCTACTCTTCTTCCTCATCTTCTCTCATAGGACCAAGCCTAGTTAGATAGGCAGGGTGCCAATTCAGACAGCCTAGCAGGGAGTTAGAGGAAATACTTTGAGATTGCACTGTAATGTGCCCACAAACCTCATGTTTAGTTTCCTACTAACAAAGTGGGGAAAAAATAATTAGCCTCAGGAGAGACCATAGAAGAAAAAAAATTTTCTGAGAAGGTAGTTATTGGGTGCAGAGAAAAAACACTGTTTAAATCCCAAAGCCTGAGGATATGTGGGACACAACTGTGTCATGGGAAAGCTGAACAAATGTGAGCCGAAGGCTGGTAGCAGTTCTGTATACAAACCCATTCTGAGAACTGATGAGAACGCAGTCTTCAAGGGCAAAGAACTGAAGTAGTGACTGTATCTCCATAGCACAGAATGCAGACTCAAATTGTGCTGTACTTAGCACCTTATGCTTGCCCTGGTGATGCTCAGCAGTCATTTCATTCAGTTTAAAAGTTAGCATCTATTATACACAGTGTCCTGTCCTGGAAAGGAGAAATTAAAAGCTTAGAGTTTATTTCCCTTTGTATCTTTTATCTCTGTTCTCAGGTTGTATACTGTTTCTTATATGCTATTTTCTTACCGAACACTTCATCACTTTTTTGAAGTACAACTGTGAAGGTACAGTTTGTGCAGAGGGTTGAGAAATTTTACAGTATAACTCTGATTGCTTTGACAGTTGTTTTTAAGAATTTTATGGAGCGTCTGACCTCATTCATTCCTGCTTTTAGCAATAACTGTGATGTGATGGCAGTTTTGGAATACTGAGCTCTTTTCATCTTAATTTCATCTGTGCAAAAGTTAGAAAACCAATACAGTTGCTGTAAACATTTATTAGAGCTAAGTTAGTCTCCTGGCTTTAGAAAGATAGTTTAAATCCCTGTAACTTCTCCACAGCACAGCAACCAAATACACTTCATCCAAGTCATTGCTCACCGGAATGGAAAGTGTCTGTTTGTAGGAAGTACAGCTGAATGTTGGGCTCCCTTTGGAGCTGAAGTCAACAAAAGCTCAAGATAAAAATATTGCTTTTCTTTGTTCATCTGAGTTGAGGCAAACTGTAATCCACAGGAAAAAATGAAGGAATGGCAATGTGCCACATTTTGTCAAGAAATTTTCAGTAACCTTTTCCTCTTTGAAAATGACCAATGACATATACATATATATATTACTTATATATACATATTTACAAATATTACTATGGCAAAAATGTGCCTTTTGCAGCAGATTCTAGCAAGGCAGGCATCAATTTTTAGGATTTTTTCAAAGATGATTTGTTTTCATATTTATCAGAATGCTGACTGTAAGGCTTCCTTGCATTCATTTTTGCTTGAATGAATTATTCCAACATAAAGTTAAACAAAATCACTTGGACAGCTTAAGTTCTATAGGTTGTTGTATGGGCCCCTTAACTATTAAAGCTAACTGTTCTTTAAAACTTACACTTCACGAATCTCCTAATTTCTACGGAGTTGCTATGGTTAATTTTGTGCTCTAAAGAGTCATGAGGGTACCCTTTCAATAATGATTAATTAAATAATCTCAGAATTTTGGGGATCCTTGGAATTTTTTTGTATCTAGGTCTGGTATGGCTTTCTTGAAAAGAGCCTGCTCGTGTCGTGTGCATTCCCATAAAGACTTATGTGAACACTATTCCTCTTAAATTAAATTCTTGGTAGGCCCTATGCTTGCTTATTTTCTGTGTCTATTTAAATGTCAAGTACAATCTCAGAGGACTAGATAATATAAATGTGACAGCTAACGAAGCTGAGAAATCTCATTTTAGGGACAGCCTGAAAAGAGTAGTGATAAATCTAAAACAGTAAGTCATAATCAATACCATAATTTAGTTTTATTTAAGTTAATTTTGACTTTTTAAATTTCCTGTGCATGAAGGCTGTTGGCATGGAAAAATTATGGCTCAGTCAGACACTGACAGGGGATGTTATTTTCCATGAGGATTTTTTTCTCAGCAAAATGATGAGTATGGACGTGAGACCAGTTTGTGGGTGGCACAGAAGCCAGTCCTGCTCCTTCTTTTATTGCTCTTTGACTTCCTGCTCAGCAAGGCAGGCTAGCACTTGTTACTGAAATCTCAGTACAGACTAGAACAATATGTCAGTTACAGGGATGCTCCAGGAAGCCAAAATCAAAACTTCACAGAAGAGTGCTTCCAAATTTTAGAAGCTTCTAGAGAAATGATTTCACAGAAATATTGAAACTTTCAGTTGTCAAAAAGACAAGTTTTAACTGTTATTTAACAGAGCCTGCCCTGTAGTTAACCATAAAGACACCAAAGAATATAAACTATTTAATGGCTTGGAAAATGATCTGTTCAACAATGAAATCAAGGTGAAAGACAGACTCCCTGGAGCCTTGAGTTGCCAATTGTCCAGGTCAGTCTTGGTAAGCCAAGAAATTTAACAGCCCATAGTCTTTAAAGCCAATGAGATGCATTTAATTTTAATCTTAAAAACTGAAGTGGGGAACTGTTGTGATCTTCAGTACATGCAGAACATTGATGGTGCATGGCAAATGAATGTTCAGATTTCTGGGAAGATGAGTATTTGTCTACTAGTTCTTAACACACCTAGATTGTACAAATTATACTATGCTACTGTGAAGTAGTGAGAAGTCATCTGTATGTAATATAGAATTCTTTTAAGTTGCTTTTTTTTTTTTTTTTAAAAGCGCGTTAATTCATTCTTCTTATCTGTGGATGTTAAACAGCTCTATGGTGCACAAATGGCTTTTTCAGTGCTTGGAGAGTTGGTGAAGTAAATGCTGTGAAGCCTAATATAAAAATGCAAATGATTTTGCTGAACAGAGATGTCAAGTGAAAGTGCTCCATAGCAGTGACTATGTGAGACTGATTAGCCACAAGTTCCAACTGTTCCAAGTCTCTAGGGTTTATGACTGAGCAGGTAGTACCAAAGCAGAAATATATTCATAGCTGGAGAGAATAAATTGTGTGTTATATAACTTACATGTAAACTGTTAGATTAGAAGACAGAATTACCTGGAAAAGTGTGTGTATGTATTTTTAACTGAGTGAGCTAATTCTTACCTTTGTTACTTAGTAATGCTTACCTCTTCACAGTGATGCTCAGTATGATATGTTAAGAATAAAATCAATTTATAAAATCTGATTAGGACAATTCCTTAAACTCCTTCCTTTCCCCCTCAAGTTCATCTTTGCTCCAGTGTTTTTCTTGCTTCTTGGGTTATAAAATCAAGGTTTTAAAGCAAGACTGTTACTTTTTCCTCTATGAAAGCCAGTACTTCACCCTTTCTGTGACAGATGGATCTTTTGTGAGCTGAATGCCAGTGCTACAGTTACAAGCAACAGAAGTTACAATTTTAATGGAAATAGTTCTGTGACTGTTCTTAGCTCCAGAGACCTTACTGACAATGTCTAACAGTCACTTTGTAGATCTCTATATTAAGTTAAAGAACAAGTTTAAAAAGAAAAAATAAAATCCTGTTATTCTGTAACAGAACAGAGTGATTCTTTAGAGTTTTTTTTCACGTGAACCGAACTCTTAACAGTAAAGCTAGTGGTTTCCTCTATAGGGAAGACAGTACAAGAATGACTAGGACATTATTAACATGAAAAACTGAAATATCAGGGCCAGAGTTGAGGCTCAGCCTAGAATCAGCAGAAATGTCCTCTGCTTTGTGGATCCACAACACTGTTTCAAACCAAGGGACAATTCTCCAACTTCCGTAGCTCAATCTTTCGCTGTGGGCTTTGTTCCTGCTGTGGCTCACAAATTTGTTTTCTTAATTTCTGACTGGAGTTCTATAATCAAGATAACATATGGTTTGCCAACATCTTCAGTCACATCAAACTAAATCTGTAAGGACTGACCTCTCTTTCTGCTAAAGGAGACTTGCATTGCATCTGTCTGCTCAGACATACTTTATGAATTCCAGGACAGCTCTGCCCCAGCTGTTATGCATGTTATAAATAGGCAGAGCTCTTAATCAGCAAGATTACTAAAAAAAGAAGTGTTACACATTCTTGTGCTTATGAAGTAAAACAGTGGAACTTGATTGGTTAAGTGAACATTGGGATTAAAAAAAAAAAAAAAGCCTGCTTACTTATGTACTAACATTTCAAGTTTAGCTTTTTAGCATCTCGAGATGCGAACTGTGATGGACACTGTTCCTTCGGTAGAATGTTGGTGAAGCTGTAGCCGTGTGTCATTTCTCTGTTGTGCCGCCAGGTTTGAGATCACATCTAGACAGCGTACTTACAGTCTCCTAGCACCACCTGAATTCATGAAACACGTAGGAACTTTTATCTCTGGGACACTTGAACTACTAAAAAATTAGACAGATGCCAGCCAAATGGACTCGCACAGACTACATGTCTTTGTAAACTATGCTATGATTGGAAATAACAATCTAATCTCTAGCACTCAGAATGGTAGCTTTGTGCAGCATGTCAAATGCATCAGATAGAAAGAATACTGGTGGGGTAGAAGCACCAGTAGCTTCTTTTTCCACTGTTAGCATTGTCTGTCTCCTGATCAAGGCGTCTAGCCTTTTCTCACCTGTCTCCCACACACCATCAGGGCTTAAATCTCAGCTTGAAAAAAGCTGAAGTCCAAGGGTTTTTTTCTGCTGATGGAGTCTTGCTGTGAAATGCTGAGATGAATGTGTGAGGACACTGGACTCCTCTGTCTCTGTTTAAGCCTGTTAGAGCCATCAGAGGAGGTTCTGTTGCCAAATGTGTTCCTGAAAGGAGTGGGCCTGCAGTTGCCTGCAGTTCTATCAGCTTTTACATAATGGTTTACTTTGGTGTTGCCCTCTCTTGCTTCCTGGCTATTTTTAGAGAATTATTTTGTGTAAGCACCCATAAAATAAGCATCTAAGATACCACCATTTCAGATCCCACGTATTTCTTTTGAAAATGAAATCATGAATCACCCTGCCTACCATGCTTAGAGAATGTTGTTCACACACATTAAAAAGATTCACCAAGTCAGTTGATTTGACGTCTTAAATATATGCTCTCAAAACCTAAAATGCCACTGCATAATTAGAAAGGCTTGAATGAACTCTGAAATTTCCTTTTTTCCCCCTTTTCCTTTATTTGCTCCTCCTTCAACTTTGATTTACTCTTTCATTACTCTCATTTATGCCTGAAATTATTACTGTTGGTAAACAGGCAAACAGAAACTGCAATTACGTTCCTTTACTGAGTCTGTAAGGCTGGGTGTGCTCTTAATTTAAAGAAAAATATTTGATTAAACAAAATTAACTACTTTGTCAAACTATTTTTATGCACGCACATCCACAGCAACTTCAGGACCATGTTTTTGCCTAATTTCTTGTAGCTTTTGACAGATCTAGGTTTTGCCCCAGTTGAAGTCAATCTATTGATTTTCGGAATCCAGTATGAAATGGAACATCTTTTTTTTAACAACTTCTAGAGGAGTTAAAAAGGGAAAGAAAAAAAAAAAAAAACACCTGGAAGGATGTATCTTCCCCAAACACACTGTTTAGTAAACAAGACAGGAAATCCTCCTCTACAATGTATGTAATGAATATACTGATTTTAAGTGGGAAATGTCATTTTGCCAAATTTGACATGGATTCTTCCTAAATGCTTGGAAAAATTACATTATCCACATTGATACAGCATCAGTGGAAGAGAACATGAAAAGTCTCAGTTTAACATCTTCTGTTAGTAGCTGGAGGAGAAGACCACTACATCAGAACTGTTAATAACATCCCCAGTCCTTGCATGTCAGGTGAAGTACCTGTACTTCTGCACTCACCCATCTGCACAAGCTCACAGTCCAGTCCACGCATCTGCAGAATTGTTGTTCTGCTAAGTTAAACAGCAGCAGACAGAAATAATTATCTTTCTGCCCATGAGTCAGTTGGATCCTTAGTAGTTTTATCATTCCTGTTTTCAAAGTTCTGGAAACTGAGATGTTCTTTCTGCACAGTTATATACATGTAATGTGTATGCGTGGCTGGAGAAAAAAGTACCTTTTAGTTGTTTAAGGAGTTTTTCTAAAACAAACCAAGAATTTCCTAGCTTCCAATTTATCATGTCTGAAATAACAAAGCTGAAACTGCTTGTGGTCTAAGCTTTCTTCTGCCCCTAGACAAGATTCTACCAGTAAAATGTCTGCTTTCCTTAAGAGTTTCTTTAAACCTGTAGCTACAGGACAACTCTGTGAATGAGATGTGAGGCTCCCTGCTGTGCTCCCTGTGGCTAAAAGCGTCATCCCCTAATTTGGGCTCTTATTGCATGTGGCAGAAGGAGGTTCGGAAGATTCTACAGTGATGACTGAAGTCAAGGCTTTTGTAGCTCCCAGGCTCTTTAGGAAAGAACAAAGAGATGAAAAATCTTGGCATTAGTTGAGGATTTGACTGGATCTTTCTGGAAAAGGAGCTAGAAACCTCAGCCTGAGCCAGTTTCCTGCTACACTGTAAGGAAAAGAGATCTAGGTAATTTCAGAGACGTTACATCATGAAGTTCCTGACCATTCTGACTTACGCTGATACTTTGAGAAAGTAAATCTCACAACAAAACAGAAACCCCTGTTCATGCTTCTCATTGATGGTGGCAATTTTTGTCTTTATTATGCTAGGAAAAAAAAAGTCATACACTAATGACATGATGATAAAATGGACACTGTATGAACAGCTGTAGTGGGTCATTCATTTCACAGGGCCTGTGAACATTCATTTTGTATTTTCCATTTCAAAGAATAAAACACTCATGGCAAAACACCCGAGTGTAATTTAGGTGTAACTTCCAGTAGAAGTTAAGCTTAAGAATGCAGAGCTGGGGACTGGTACAGAAGGAGGTATGAAGATACTCAGGAGAAATTCCAACCCTAATATGTTCCTCATGTTCATGTTCTCACTCTGTCATTGGGCACATGTTTAGGTATGTTATAAACAAGTGCTCATTTTAAGTACTTTAAAGGAGCTTTTCTTCTGCAGCCAGCAGCCAAGTGAGCTGCATGGATGCACTTAGAATAGCTGTCTGAGGGCAGATGGGCTTTGCGCTCACCCAGGCTTGCTCACAAATTTCTTAGCTGTTTAAAGACATGACTGTGTAGTCATGCACATCCTAATGAGGAGGAAATGAACATTATTTTAAGTAGGAGTGTGTATGTCTGCCTTCTGCATACAATCTTGTATTGCCTAATGTTTGATCTCCATTTAGCTTCTATCTTTCGCTCCTTTAAAACATCTTCAAGTATAGTAGGAATTGTGACACCTGCATGATAGAGCACATAATGGAAAAGTCACTTTCCTATAATTTCTGGGAGAGAGAGGAATCCCAACTGCCAACTGAAATTTGCTGAGTGTCAGGTAGTGTTCTGTAGTGTTCCTCAACTTTTTAATTTTTGTTTTGTTGTTATTATTTAGCCTCCAATTGATTCATCTCCAAGAGGCTTTGGAAAGCAGGCTGGGTTTTATTTCCTACCTTGCTATTGTATTGGTGTGCCGTCATGGGACGGAAGAAGGCAGTTAGGTAATTCCCAAGTGTTTTCCTTTCCTGAGCACAGAGATAAACACCATCTGAAAAATTATGTGTTACAAAGACTAGAATATTATTTTTTGTAGAGATCTGATATATTTTGCAAGAAATAAGGAAAAATTGTAACAGAAAAGCAACATCAATTGTTGCTTTTCTGTTACAATTTCAATTTACTTTTTCTTTTATTACTTCTTTTTGAAGGTACCAACAGTTAGAACTAATATGTGCATCTCCACTTTTTGGTAGATATGATATTAGGAAAGGTATAAAGGATTTTTTAGATCAATGTCTTATACAAGATGTTTGGAATCGGCTGATAGCAATTCAGAATAAAAAAAAA
>VXAB01010292.1:495088-528349 GCA_013399175.1 Odontophorus gujanensis | reverse complement strand
TTAAAATTAAAAAAAAAAAAAAAAAAACACAAAAAAAAAAAAAACACCAAAAAAAACCCAGCATCCTGTAGAAGACAGAGCTAATTATCCATTAGCATTTGGATTTAATGCTTGCTTAATGTTAATTTCCATGCTTGCCAAAATGATTCTGGCAGAGGAAACATCTATAAAACATGGAAATTAAAAAATATTTGTTTGAAAGTACTAGATATGCAGTGCAGTTGCTTGCATAAGGATGTACAGGTAGGCAGGTGGTAATTCCAGAGCACAAAGAAGCTCATGCACACTTCTTGCACACAGTGCAGCTGCATACAGTGGTGCCTTCCTGATTTCACTGAAGTGAGACCAAACTACTGCAAACCAACAAAAGATCCATTCTCATCTCTGCTTGTAGTTTGTTTGCCCTGTAGATCCTTCTACTGTACAGTCCTTTGGTTACTTAGAGGATGACCATTTTCCACTCTAGCTGTAAGGGGAAAAAGTCTATCTATCTTCTCCCTCTTTCCTTGTATTTTCACTCAAATGGACAAAAAAAATCATATTACTCTCTTCATATTCTAAAATCTATGTGCCTCTGTGTAGGAAATGCATTTGTGCTACGGAAACAACCCAGCTTATTTCTCTGCCATACTTAGCAACTATCTTGCCATAGACTTGAGACAGACTTTTAGGATGCGAACATAGGAAGATACATCAGTGGCTTTTAAGCAAAAAGAAAAACAATAGATTGAACTCTACACCTCTTAAATGTCCAGCAGTATTTCCCATTTAGTTTATTTTGCCCTTCACTCAGAGGTATTAGAGCTCTCACACAGATGAACAATGCAGGCTAAGTATTTTTGTTCAGGACACATTGAGTTAGTGAAGCTGAAATAAGAGTTTGTGGGACTCTGGCATCCTGTGTCTAGTTCAGCCTTGTACTCTGCTTAGTCTCATTCTGAGGAGAGGAGGCAACATACTTGTAATCATTGTAACCACTCATTTGTCCTTTGGAACATTAAAACCATTCAAGTGTCCCAAGCAATGGCATCCCTCCAGAAGCACTTCTGCGAAGTTTAATGGCCAGATCACCCATACCTGGAACAGGCAGTATGTGTAGAATGAATTTGCACTCAGAAAGACTGCGTTGAAAGGCTTAAGCAATTCAGCAACAGTTACATGGGGCTATGCCATGCATATAGTATTGCATATAGTATTGTGTCTAGCCCAGTTCAAAGGTAGGAAGAAAGTGGTAGAAGGCTTAGGCAACAGCAAGGTAAAAAAGTAAGGTAAGCCTTTTAAAAATCTCCCTCTGCCTTTGCTATAAGAGAAGGAAAAGTTATCATAAACAAACCACTGAAAATTAAAGTGCCTGAGCACAGCTCTGTTTGCTTTACTTTAATCCCCCATGTGTCGCACTACCCTTGTACGTATGGTTCAGGGGGCTCACTTATGTAAAAGTTTGTCCCATAAACTGTACAACTGCTATTTAATGTGCAGTCAGGATTTCCAACTGCTCTTCCTGTAAGCCCTAATGGATTCTTTCGAAAAGCATTCAACCCAGCCTATACTGTCTTTTGTGAGGCATTTAAGTTTGCATAAAATAGGTCCTAATGTGACCTTTTCGTGTTTCCCCAGTCCAGCTACAGTTCTTTTTTAAGGTAAGCACTGTATGCTGTCAGAAGGATCTGTTACACCCTGTCCAGCATTTTCAGCAAGATATATACCTTAAATTTAGTCCCAATTACTCTTCAGAAGTTGCATATCTCAAATGACTTTGTAGATTTATGGGTCTTGGTATTTTAGAGACTGTTTTAGTGGCTGGACTGCAGCAATGAATCATCTGGAATCATCTCATAATAATTTATTGCTTCAAAATCAGCTGTGAATATTTTCTTCCCATTAAGACTTATTCCTTTGGGTTTGATGTAATTAATTGTCACTTATGACTTAAAGAAAATGTGCCAGTAAATATTTATGCCTCATTTGCTTTCTCTTGTGCCCTGTATAGTCAATGTTTAACAAATTTCTACATGCCTCATACTGCAGTTCATGTTACAGGGAGCCTACAGTTACAACAGTAGCAAGCAGTTACGGATGTCTGCTCTGAAGGCAGCAAAACAATCCCAGTTCTTCAGAAATCAGACCATGGAGACACTGATAATATGACAGTATGAGATGCTAAAGGGGATACAGCAGCAATGCTGCATATAATTCTTCCAGTATTTGGCAACCCTACTTATAACCTTGTCAGAGATAGACTAAGTGAGGCTAAGTATCTGATTCTCTTACACACAGAACATCGCTGCTGCATGAGACTGTCACAAAGAGACAGGAGAAAAGATGGGAGATCCAGGCATAAGATAAACGAGAGTCTAAAGCTATAGAGGAAAGAGAAGGAAGGCTATTGTGAATCTCTCTCCCTCTCACCTCTATTCTTATACAGCAACCAAATCTTCCATATAACGTGCATATGTGATGTTGAAAACGTGGAAATGCAACCCTTTATAGGCATATTTCATTTCTGCCTGAATAGCTTATACATGAAGAAGTACTTCTAAGTCAGAAGACCAAAAAGATAAATATATTTTGCAGAGTATAGACGTAGTCCCTTCTACAGAGAGGTCACTCTGCCTGCGCTGAGGTCCATAAGGCAGAGAATAATTGAAGACAGGGGTTCTTGTTTCTCTGTGAGAGCTAGAGGAGTGCTCTCTGGAAGGTGCTAATCCTTACCACGGCGGCATGAACACCTACACATGTCTAAGAAAGGGCCAAGACTCAACACCACAATTTAGCCTGCAGCTGTTGATTCCTATTCCTTGTCAGGATATAATTAAGGCATTGTCAGGCTGAATAGGAAGATGAGACTTAAAACTAAAAATACCTCTAGTAATTATGGCTTAGATCTGAAATGCAATGGCTGGATTTTGATTTCTGAAAGAGACAATGCTGTTAAGGAAGATGCTTGAGTTAGTGAGTGAAAGATAACACTGTTGTAATTCCCTGACCATAAGACTAATTGCTGAGGGTATATATGCAAGGGAAAGTAAGCATCTTGGTATGTAATTTGTCTATTTTATGCAGAGAAATAGGCCTTTGCTAATTTTACTAGGAAATAATCATCTTCATTCAAACAAGATTAAAAACAAAAATTGTTTCAACTATTGATATGCCTGAAAGCGTATGTAAAGTTTTGATTTAAAACAAACAAAAAGTTTCCATTGAGTTTCAAAAATGCATCTCCATACTTGGCTTGCTGATGAATACCAAACATAGGAAAATACATCCTCTTTTCTAAACTGTTGTAAGATAAGATCTCCACCCTTCAACAAGGGCATGCTCTCCTCTAGAAACTCTGGAGGACATATGGAGATAGAGGCCATGATCAAGAGAGATCTGCTCCCCAAGTGTACAGATTTTCACACCCTGACCTAGGAACAGGACTACTGCAAAGAAGTTACCTGGAAGTTATTCCAGTGTTAAAAAAGTTGATGTGAAATATAAGTGGTATATTTGTACCTAAACTTCTAGAGATGTGTAATGTCAAAACTTCAAAAAGTCTTGCATGAAATAAATGGGTAGTAAATACTCATATCTGAAAAGTGCACTCTCTTTTTTCCTTAAAATACACCCTGCCAAGGATTTTCCTTTTCTGCATATGTTATCATTCAGTCTGGATTCGTTTGTAAGAGCTGTTTCCTGGATGTTTTTGTTCTATCACTTGAGTGAGTTCTGGCATTTGCCTGACAACACAGTGAGATAATTCAAGGAAGAACTGGCTAGAAAATTGAATTTCTTAATTTTGTAATCCCTCTTCTATGTTGCTTGACTCACTGTACATTTACACAAATGCAAAGGAAGCGAAGAAGATGGAGGAGCTGGGAAAATAGATGAGACCACAGAAGCCTTGATTCAACCAGCTCATATTAGTGTATAATGGCAACGTTAACCTCTCCTTAATCTGTTTAGAAGCTTCATAGCTGAACTGCTATAAACTTGACAATGCCTAAGCACCTGCTTAGGGTGGTCAAGATATGTAGTATCAAGGTGAGCAGTCACTTCTGAAAACCCAGCTGTTAAGGTGACAACCAACCTGCTAACATCTCCATGCTGCAGTTCCTCCTCCACCTGTGCTGCTGATGCATTAAGGTTCTTCTATGGAGCATCAATTGCCTATTATTGTCTCTACCATCATCACTTTCCTAGTTATGTCATCCTCCCCTCTCTGTTGTACTACCACCACCAATTGTCAGACAGCTTGCAGAACCAGTGCATATGGCAGAGGCTCAGGCAGAAGACCCAACAACTAAACAGAGTGTCTTTCAGCAGCACTGAATTAGACCTAAATTAATTCTGCTATCCTTTGCCTCTCCTGCTACTCTGGCCATGTGCTCCTGCTGCTCCCTTGGGGTAGATTTAATCAATATTTAACACATACTTAATATTTAACTAATATTACTTGTATACTTGTATGGAGTATTCTGGTGTGAATATTTAGTATTACAGAGTAGGAGTGCTTGTAAGAGGAAAAGTTGGACTATTTCAAGAGTGTTTCAAATTTTTCAATCCTTGTTTGAAATTGTTCTCTCATTCATCTGCCTGCAAAGCCAGATTTTGTTTTTTTCAGCTACAAGGAGCCACAAAAAGATTGAAAGACAACCTTCAGAGATCTTTTAAAGTATTGGGATTCCAATACTTTAAAAACTGTTATCTTGTTATGTTGAGGTTAGAATAAACAGTTCTCTATTGTTTTATTTCGTTTAAATTGAAAAACAGGGAAGTTTCACTGACAACTTCTATCCACAAAGTTTAATGATGTTAAGTTGGTTTCTACTACCCTAGAATACTTGGCACAAAAATTTGCAGCTTTTACATAGAAGAAAGCATTTCTGCCCAAGTCTAGAAATCCCACTATCCCTCACAAAGAAGCATGCTGCTTGGGAAGGGAAAGGTATATTTTCATGGAGCAGAAGTTGTCTAATGCAATTCCCTGTAGGCTGCCAGGGAGCAGGAAGACCTCCTTACTGTAAAGGCACTGAAAAGAAAAACATCAAATCTTAAAATCTCATAAGAATAATAAATGAATTGTCTGTGTGCAATGCTAAGACTTAGTGCTTTAGGAGAGTCTTGTACTGGATACCAGGATAAATGTCTTCTCCAAAAGAGGTCAGGTGCTAGAATGGGCTGCCCAAGGAGGTGGTTGAGTCACTGTCCCTGGAGGAGTTCATGCAATGTTTAGATGTTGTACTAAGGAACATGGTTTAGTGGGGAAATATTAGTAGTAGGTGGATGATTGGACTAGATGATCTTGGAGGACTTTTCCAGCCTTGGTGATTCTATGATGCTAGAAGACGAAACTATAAATCGTCTAAGGAGATTAAGTTTCAGTTTCCTAACACATGCTAGCATAACTCAACCAAACACTTTGAGCATTGGTGAATAAATACTTCAGGTCTGTGGAAAGAAAGTAGGGACAAACTACCTATCGAGTTTTGCTTTTTATATAAGGTTTACTTATCTGCAGGTCCAAAGCAGAGACTATTTAATGTAGAGCCAATGAAAAAGATAGTTTTGCACAATGGAATGGACAAAGACATGAGAGTTTATTTGAAGGGGTCTCTCTGTGAGATAATAAGAAACTCTCATTGTAAATATTGTAGTCACATCTATAAGTCACTCTGTCCAGCTTATGAAAGACTGTGTCTTATAAATCCATACACTTTACACTATTTGACAGATTTTGACTGAGTCCTCACTTAGTGTAAACAAACAAAACAAGACTTATGTAATTAAACTACATCTAAAATTTATGCTATCTAATTATGAAAATAGCACAAAACTGTGCACTTAATTTGTAGCACTAAACTGTTGCAAAGCAGTATCATTGTTTATCACCACTTAATTTAATGTTTGGTAATTGTTCATTCTTTTAGAATGAAAATATTCAGATGCTAGAGCACTCTACTACATACACTCATAACACCAGCGCAGAAGGTCTTTGTAGGAGTCTAAACTTCTCAAGTAGATAGCATGGAAAAACCTAATAGGATCACCTGAAGTAGGGATGGTAGCACGCTTCAACTCAGGGACATTTTAAAGAGATCTGGTATGACCTTTTATAAGAAAATGTCACTACAACCTAGAATTCACCTTCATTCTTTCCCACCAGGCCTTCATTCCAAACTCAAAGATATCTCTTTCAGCTGCCCTTTCCTGATTAGCCTCTATGGGAGTTCTTCCTACAAAGTCCTAACTAATACAACAAGCCCTGTCCACTTGGACTAAATTCCAGAGCACCTCTTTGGTTTCTTAAGTGTAAACACATTTGGACAAAAAGTTTGCTCTTACACATCTACTGAACGTAGAAAAAGAAAATTAGGGGAAGGTAGTCTTTCAAATTCTGTTCAAAACATACTCATACTACACATAACACTTTCAGTAGTTAACGTACCACAGAGCTGGCATAAATACAGAGACGAGACATCACATTAAGTTACTACTTCTTCCTATGACTTCTATTGTTCATCTGTGCAGATATGCACAACCACTGGATTAAATACGGACACTCTAGAATTTCTTCTATTACGATGGACTACCAGAACTCGATGTAATGAAAAAAATGTATCACATGAACACTTCTATTTTCAGAACACAAGAAAAGATGTCCAACTTAGGCAAGTATGAAATACCATTCCTCTAACACAATTTATTATTTTCATATTATAATATGTAGCTTTTCAGTAAGCAGTTTGGAGCTTAATGGACTACTACATGTACCCAAATGCCCATTCTTCTTTAAGAATCTCTCTGTGGAAAAGCAGTTTGTTATAGCTGAGTTAAGTGTTTAATGTTTTAATAAATCAATGTTAGTACACTTGGTGAGCATATGTAGGACAGGCATGAGTCTATTTTTACTTGTACTAAATGCACTAATCTGTAATGGACACAACATTTATGAAACCTATGTTCATATAGTCTTGTTGCATTTACAGTTATAGTGAGATTAGATATTACTAAACATAAACTCTTCCAAATGAAATCTGAACGCTACAGCTAAATGTGTTGCTAGTTATCTTTAAGAAAACTACCCATTAGTGATGTAGTACAATTTAGATTTCTTTTTTCATTCTGCAAACATAATGGCAACTTTAAAACATCTCTGGCACTGCTGGTAACAGCAATTTATAAAATCTCTATGAAAGAGAAGAATGTATTTTCTCTTAATGGCAGTCTGGTTTGTTGGCTATTGGAAAAGCTAGGGAAACTCCTCCATGTTCTTTATTCCTGCAGCCTCCACTCATTTATCATCAGACATTGGAAAGGACTCAGAACGAAATGCTCTCTAGGTAGAATGCTGAACTAATGCTCAGCTCTGACACAGTAGTCAAGTGTCCCCCATCCCTCGTTTTCTCAAGCACTGTGCTCAACCAAATACACCACTGGCAGACCTGAGGTGGGAAGAGCAATTCTGGAGGAAAAAGACCACAGAAACTGTGTGTTTACAATCTAGTCTACGTATTAAGTTTGACAATTAATGCAAAAGCTTCCTAGTGTACTGCATTAGCTGTGTAACATTTTAGGCACTTAAATTAAAATTCTGCCCTGTATTGCCACTCAGAATAAATTAAGCAGGAACATGAGCAAAATTTCAGTTCTGCTCATAACGGTTAGAGTAACTATTCAACAGTAACTCAAAAGCTTAGATGTTTAGAAGAACTAAACTTCCAGGCTACTAAACACCTCTCTTGATGTGAACAAGGATGTTGTTCACATCACATTGGTGTGTTATCAACACTGTTTTTCTGGAGCCAAAACATGACACCAGCCACTCTGAAGAAAACAATTCCACCTCAGATGAAATTAAGACAAATATCCCCTCCCTTGTTTCACCCAGTATATTCTGAAGTAGAAACACAGGAATACACTCAGTTTCTCACCTTGTACCTTATGTGGTTGCTTACCATCACATACTACTTAAGTTTTGCGTTTTGATCACTGCATCTTTTGGGAACTCATAATCAAGTGAACAGCATGATATTTAGCCCTCTAACCTTGGACTCTATTCCTAAAAGCACATTTCCTTGCTAATTCTTTCCAGTAATGTTCTGTTCTCCTGAGTTTTTCTTGAATAAAGCACTATTACGATCACAGCAACATAATGTCATTCAGCTTCATAAAAATGGTGTGTAAAGAAATACAACTCTTATTTTTTCAAATACAAGTTTAACCAAAAGTTGTTCTTAATTTAATTGCATTATAATCCACAACACATGGAGATTTAAATTTAATTTCAAATGTAAAATTATTCCATTTGGGTTCTGTAGCAGCTTCTCCTCACCTAATATGGAAAGAGTTCTGTCCTTAATTGTATCTCTATGTCTTCAAGAACACTCAGCAGCCTTTTAAGCATCTGTTCTTCCCAACCTTACCATTAACAAGTTACAGTTTGGAATAATTTTCTCTTTAGCTTATTTTTATCTGTTGTTAGTCACTGACTAAAATACATAATAAAAATACAGGGAAGCCTCTGAAGCAATCTTTATTAATTTATTCAGTATAGAAATCTGTATGCATTCTTGCTTTGGATATTTGCTTTTAGCAGAAAGCTGGAAATTACAGAAACTATCAATACATTGACATAATTTTGGAATCCGTTAGTCATTGACTTCTTTTAATTTAATATGTACTTTAGACGCCCCCACACTCTGCTCAAATAGCTCTCAATGGACATTTCCCCAGAAGAGATTACAGTGTGTACTTACTGAGGCACAGTTGCTTTCTGACTTGTCTTCCAGAAAGCCAATTTGGCATGGTGTCCTCTGATTCTGCAGCCAGTAGTCTGTTGATTCTAGCAGACTGTTACTGCAGAGAATCTGTTAAAATAGTTAAAAATTGTTAAAATAATTTAAAATTTACTTAGTCCTACTGTGCCTGAACTCTCAGCCTCAAAGAATGAGCTCAAACAAAATCTTGGCTACACATTTTTTGGGGAGGCAAGATTTGGGACTCCCATTCCCTTCAGGTTTATGAAGTTAATGTACCTGGGATTCAAGTGACATATATCCCCTAAACTATTGGACAATTTTATCTAAGAATTCAAAGTCCTGGAAGGAGATGCCTTAAATAACCTCAACAAATAAAACATTTTTGTTGAAAAACAGTGCTAGGATTTTTGTTCTATGCTAAAGTGATAAACGTAGACTTTGGAAAAACTAATCATTTAATCATACCACAGTATATGATCTTGCAACCTTTATAATTTACTGCGTGTTTCTGTCTAAAATAGATCTGCTATTCATTCTGCTAGTAGCCTCATTTCTGAGACTGCCTAGGCTACAATCTCTTTCTTCTTAAAAATATATTGCTGCTTTTGGAGAAGCTAAAGTACTTAAAACTTTTTGTAAGGAATACTGAGCTCAGTCAGGACCCTTAGATCAAGGCTTCTTCACAGAGTTCAATCTCTATGTTGACTCAGTTCTATAGCAAATGCTACAAGCTTTGCTTGAACAAAAAATAAAGTTAGACTAGAGATATCTGCAGATTATAAAGAAGCAAAGTCAGCTTTGCAAGGCTGACGCTTTAGATTGAATTAAATTCTTTGCTGTACTAATTATGCTCAGATTTCAGGTAGGTCAAATTGCCTTTTTAATAAATAGACCTCCAATATGTTACCGAAATGTATCTGCATGAAGTTGCACTCAGAAAGGACTTTCTTTCTGAGCACAGCATCAGATTTCTTTGAAATACCAGTAAATCTGAAAGTGACTCATGGATCTGGTCTGGTTGCACCCAGACGTGACCAGGAACCGTGACTGCAGCAACGACACAGCCAGAGTCTCTGAGTGTACAATTTGTTGGGGCTAAAGAGCCATATCATAAAACAGGCAGGCTTGTACTTTATTACATTTACACAGCCACTACAGAAAGATCCATGACAAGCAAAAGAATCACTCATTCCTGTTTGCCCTTTCATTGAAAGCGTGAAGGCTAGACCAATTTATTCTAATTTCCATCAGGGATGAAAGTAGAACTGAGAGGCACAGATGGTATAGGAGTTGAATTCCTATGCTGACAAGACTGTGTTAAAACTGAGAAGTTGTTTCTTTCCATGCATTCATTTTCTGTTTAATAGAGTACAAAGGACTAATAGTTGAGGATGGTGAAGCATGGGAAGGGGAGTTATTCACGTGGACAACTTGAGGAATCTTATTAGACAACAGAGATGTTTGTTGACCTCCTGGAGGGAGTGTGCTCTCTGACTGTACAAAAAGACTATCAGCCTAGCTGACTGTGTATCTTTACTAAATTCAGTTTAAAGCATGTATTTCAGGTAATCGGATATTCTGAAGCAAAAGAGGAAGGGTCTGTCTGGATAAATTAATCTACAGGCTGACTATTTGGCATGTTTTTTTCCCATGAAAAAGAGGAACCCTTATTATTTGTGAAATAATAGCAGTAACAGTGATGATACTCACAGAACAATTTATATGGCTTATTGTTCCTAGGTGAAGATGTTAAGAAGTATGTTTGTGCAATTGATATTTATCTTCTTTGCACTTCTGGCAACTGTGGAAAAATGCTGTACTGTAGCTTTCAGACTTTTACTTTAATAATATTTCAAAATATACCTATGTTGCCATACCCTGGAAAAAAAAAAAACTATCCACGGTATTTTTCATTACCTTACTGCATAATTTGCATTGACATTTATTTCCTACACTTACTTTCTAAGCCTAGATCAATTCCTCGTGAAGTGAGAAGAACTTGTCAGGTCTTTTCATTTCTCAGGGAAGATGAATGAGCGTGGAAAGCTGATGCGGACAGCTAACACAATTTTCTAATACTCAGGAGCAATCTAGAAGTAAGCTTATTACCACACACAGACTAACACCCACTCTAATTTTTAACTTTTTGTCAGAAAGTCATATAGTAAATACAGCACTCCCTGTTCTATGGATGATGAGGACCACTAGAACCCATTCATTTGGCCTTGCCTCAGTGCCTTCCTTCAGTGCACTCTACAAAGGTTTTGACCTTTATGGTTATTTTAATTTGTGCAAAGGGGTAGGTTGACATGCAGACTCCAGCCCTGCTATGAGAATTCTTCCAAAAACAAATACAGGGTTGACAAAATACTCAGAAAAAAACTACTGCGCCCACAGACTTTGTTATGAGAATGACAAAGGCTTGTGACTGCTTCACATCTACACCAGTTTCTTCTCAGGGACTGCTAGTTAATCTTGTTTACTAATTCAGTGACTCTGAACTCAATAAATTTTATAGTATATTGTCTTAGTGTGAACAGATTAATGCTGCCATAACTAACTCTGATTCTAGATGGGAAGAACAGTATATGTCATATCATAGAGAAACAATTTCCTCTGAGCTTTATACATTTTCTTTTACGAAATGTTTCCAAACGTGCAAATTCTGAAACATTATAAACTTGTTGGTAAAACACTGCATCAAATACTTTTTCCTAAAAGTACTAACTTCTGAATATTTTATGAAGAAAGAAGTTCAACATGTACATACACCTACACACATGTGTATATCTGATGTCAGATTTCATGTGATTCTAGATCTTCTCATCCTCAAGGACTGAAGTTCTAATGACCTCTTAAACTATGATTTCAGTACATAGGAAACAGTCCTCCTTAACTGAAATAGCTTTTTCAGTAACAGAAGTTTTGTTTCTAAAAAATCTTAGTGAACTTGTCTTTATCCTTAACAGCTTCATATCTTTCTTTCCCAAATCTCAGCCAGTTTCTGAGGAACTGGAATAGGCAGAAATTATCACAAAGAAACAAGCTTCAAAAAAGCTTGCTACTCCTTTTTATTAAAGTACTCTGTGTGCTATACCAATATTTCTCTTCAGAACTGCTAGATCATAGCAGATGTATATTGTAGGTGATTAATTCATGAAATGAGATGGGCATTCCAAATTTCAACTAGTTTTCTTCCTGTGGATATTAAATCACCGTTGGCACACCTATTTTCCTTTCAGGAAGCAAATTCTGGTAATGTAGTATCAGTAGTAATAACTCCAGAACAAATGTTTTAGGTCAGGATATTGCTGTCAAGCTTGAGGGTCACTGCAGGGTGGTTTATTAATTTTGAGGCTTTTCAATGCATTTAATTTTTGTATGTAACTTCTCCTAATAGACTTTAAGACAAGGGTAGAGAGTATTATATGGAAGCTATGACATTATGTGATTTTTAGTAACCTTGAGGAGATGAGCAGCATTAGTGGGATAGTGTTCTCTCTGGCCTATACTCTGCTTTCATGTGTGCACAAGCAATGCTGGCGAGACACTTGAAAATGCAGTCAGAAATGTGAAGAAGGATGCAATAACATTTTTACTACTGAGAAGATCACTTTCATCAATTAGAATTTGAAGAAGATAGATGAAAAAAGATAAATAGGATATATTCCAGCCCATGCTGCATGAGATGGGGGAGGTCAGCAATCCAAGGAATACAAGTAGGCCCAAAGTCATCTGAAAAGCCTCTGGAAATTACTCAGAAAAGACAGTACTGTGGGAAAGGGAGCATATGGGTGGGGACTTCTTGCTCTGATTTTACACAAATCTGAATATGGTGTTCAGAGGACAGAAGGTGACATTTGACTAAGCAATGGTTGGAATGAGATGTAAATTTTGGATGAGTTTAAGCTCTACCTTATTATGAAATACGAGTTTCTACATTCTGTTATTTCTCAGAACTTTCCCATTAACATTTCTATTGAGGAAGGATAATTTGGGCCTCTCTGCAATGCAGATCACTGTAACTTTATGCATTCCTGTTATGTAAAATTCTATAAATTGAATCCTTGTGAACTTTTGGGCATGCTACTTTGGTAGTAGACAGCAATATTTATCATGGTCAAAGATACACACACATAGGAGAAGAGAATTTAATACTTCTAGGATCTGACTGCTGTGGGCCAGTTCTACTTGTTAACTGTTTATATAAAATGAGATTTTGCAGATGTGTTCAAACTTGCAACAATATTCATGTTTTTAAGAAATACACTGAAGTCCTTATACTACAATAACATATGACTACAGTGGAACTGTGAATAAGCTTGGGTGAGCTTGCCTCATCCATTGGGTAACTAATGAAATGCAATGTGAGCATCGTTATCCCTCAGAGATATAACTCTGCCCATTCTTTCTGATTGCCATTTTTGCATTTAGGCCCTTTTCAAACTATACTGAGCTGTATCTGAGTAACAAAGGTAAGAAACCTAACTTGTATTACTACTTCAGTGGTTGTTCACCATCTTTCTTTCACATAGCCTACACTACTAATACAAATGGCATCACTTGAGAAAATTTCCTCCTCTAATCTTGTAGTTTTCTCCATTGATACCTAGCTGAGACAAGCTCTAGGACAGTCCCATTGGCATACATGGGATTTGCTGAATTCAATGAGGTTGCTTCTGATTTGCAGTGGTACAAGTGAAAGCAGAACTTTGTTCACTGACCACACTTATGCTTAACAGCTGCACATACTATACTGCTGTATGTCTGGTTCAAAGTAGGATCATCACACTCAGAAAATAATTCAGGATGAATTTGCATCATGCATGAAATGTGGAATCAGCAGTAATTCATGGTTCTAAAAAAAAAAAGTTTTCCATTCTCATCTAGAGACTCAGCCGTCAGCATTACTCAGTGTGTTGTGAATCAATGAACTAAATCAGCCTCTAGCAGAGTGTAGATTAGAGAAGTCACTCTTTCCCAGAGGAAAATACTGCATACAAGTTTAGCGTAACAGCTTCCTGCTCCCTGATTTAGATAGTAAGACATTAAAATACACTAAATATCTATAACTGTGACAACATTAAATAGGCTCTGCTCCACAAATGAAACATCTGCGTCTTCATGGCTGATCATCTTAATTGCTTTGGTTAATTACTACTCATCAAAAAGGATATGAAAGTGGGACATACAGAATAAGATGAACTATCACAGGGCACATCTTCTGCATTTGTTCAGATTGGTCTTTGTGGTAAAAGCCCACATCTCATATGGATCCTGGCAAGGAACCATTCCCATTCATACCAAGTGAAATTACTCAAACCTGCAAGTGAACCGTTTAAACTGTTCCCTTGCAGCAGGAACTCACAGTTTCACTCCAGCACCAATTGCATATCTAACTTAAAAAATTACTGTAACTAATGCAGTATAAAAGAAAAGATAATGGCTTACTTTGATTTCTGCATCTTTTCTACACAACACGCACAGAAAAAGAACACTAACACACACTGTGACAGAGCTGTAAAGAAGCCCAAAATATCCTGCTGTTTGTCAGAAGTGTTGGCAGAGGTGAATCACTTCTTCTAGTGTGTCTAACATCATAAAATTGACTCGTATTACAATGAAAAGTTCAAATGTAAGGGATCAGACAGATGAAGCAGCTCTAAATCAAAAGGTAAAAGCAAGTCTGTAAGAGTGAAGGTGACCATGCTGGGAACATTTATAAACACAGTGGTAACATTTTTCAGTGCTGTGCCACTGTCCTTCAGTCTTATATATAACAGCCAACACAGATTAAAGAAATGTAAGATGTTCAGCCATGTTATGAATTTTAGGCCAATTTCTACAATTCTACAATTACAGCCAGCAGCGTTTTTTTTTAAAATCACGTATCTTTTTGAAAATAAGCAAACTCTTTGAACAAATAAAACGCTGACTTTTGTCTTTGGCCTTGCTGGGATGAGCTAGAGATGCACAATTCCAGCATACAAATAAGTCTACTGAGGTTTTCTTATTTCAGTGATTTTACATTTATTGAAATTTCAGTAGACAGCCAACACTCAACCCCTACAGCCACAGTGTGATTTTCAGAAATATAAGGAAAGTATATCTTTATCTTCCATGTTTCATCTTTCTATTTACATATATACATTGTTATTTATTTTGAAGACAAAAAAAAAAAAAAAAAAAAAAAAAAAAAACCACAAACAAAAGGAAAGCATTACAATTAGTAGTGAAGTATGAAAAAAAACAGAAGAAATTATGGGAAAACTGAATGAATTTTGAGATTTTATATTATTTTGTGGTAAATGGATGCTTTCTTGGCAGCTCTAGAATTATGCCTATGGGAAATAGTCGAGCTCAAATGGTTACTGCAAATTGAGAAATGAAAGATGGCCTGTTCTCCTCAATAGGTAATGGTCTTCCCTTGGACTGCACTGCCACAATTTGGCCTTGAGAGTAGATGGAAGCATCTAGAATCTTCACTCGCGTATTCTCAATTGTACTACCTACACTTGTAAACTAATCTCAGTCATACCTGACTAATTTTAACTACATACAGACACTGCTTCCTTTCCTCACCATCCTCCAAACTAAATAACTCATATAAATCCATGTTGAGGCAATAAAAGCAGGAACAGTCACATCTATACTACTTCCTTGGTTGCTGAAATCATCTAGTAAGATATTCGGCAGAAAAGCCCCATTACGTGAAGGATGGATCATACTGACTTCAGAGAAACTAAGCTCTGGACCCTCAGGCTGTGTCCCAGAGACTTGCAAGCTATCAGAATGCAGACCTGAATTTATTTGTGCTCTTTACAACTTTTATATTTTGCCAGATAATGAGGAAAATGAGAAATAATCAAGGGAAATGCACCTCCCACACACATTTTGCAGCCAGACAAGTACAGACCATGCACACAGAATTGCAAGATAACACAACAGCAACCAGAACTTATTTTTCTGCATCAACCCTTTTCCTCCTTAGGCATCAGTTAAACGTTGTGCTCCTCAATAAAAGTAAAAGCTAGAAAGCAAAACTATAACCTAGGATATATATATTCCTTTGAAAATAACAGAAACTTGGAAGTTACCTTTTTACATGCTGTGACAGAGCTTGCCAAACTGCTTCCCGAACTGTCTGTGCTGTTGCCTTGGTGCTCTGGGACTTCTTGCATCAGTGGAGATTCAAAGTTGCTGAAGAACAAAAAACAGTAAAGAAACCTCCAAAAATCTTTCCAGTGACTCAGTAATATATATAACTCACATTATGCAAAAAATACAGTTAATCGAAGAGAAGCAACCTACCCTGGGTTACAAGAAGCTTTCTATAGCCTCATTTGTGACATTAACATTCTATTTATGACCTTAATTTTTATTTTTGGAAGACTCTCTTGAACTAAATTATATGAATAATGACCATTGTCTTTTCAAGACTAGAGAACAGCACATAAATGCCTTTAATCAGGTTTGTCTGTCTTGAATGACACTATAAAACATGGTACTAACTTATTTTCATAAACAAGCAGCTTGAAAGAGCAAGCAGTATACTAGCTACATTCATTGAGCTTGGTAGACATTATAAAAAGAAGCATTTGATGCAGTTCATCTTCAATTTTACCTGCCTGGATAGAAGAAGTTAAGGGGTAGTGATTAAAATGCAAGAAAACACAACTGAAGTGGTTGAATTATGTAATCCAGGGTAAATAGCTTGCTGTAGGGTAGGTATAGAGCAGAAGTCTGTTTTGTGAGTCAGCAGTACACAGGATGTCAGCACTTTGAGATTGTGTTTATGTGATAGACATAGCCATAAAAATAAGGTCATGCAGCCAAACTAGTAGTATTCACAACTTGTACCACAACTCACACTTTACTTTTGGAATAGGTCTGGCCAATCTTGTAAGATCTCCCTCTATATAATAACAGAATTGCCACAACCTTAGTGGAACTTCTCTCTCCAGACATAATGTGACAGCTATTAAAGATCTCATAGTACTAAATGCCTCGATCTCCAGAAATTTATTAGGAAAAGGGTGATCAACATCAAGATCTGCTTTCCAAACTGAGTTTCTAGAGTGCTTTTAATTTATTGCAAATTATCTATTAAAGGACACAGAACACTTGCAGATAGATCCTAACAGGCAACCAGGTTACCAAGGCTTAACTAATAATCTCTCATCAGTTTTAACAGGATTACAGACCATGTACAATTACCCAGTTTGCTCGATTAAAAACTAAAATGAATTTTCCTAAGTCATCCTTGCTGAAGCTTAAACCAGTGAGTTAGGAGGAGACTACATTCAGCTTTTTACCCAAATCCACAGCCAAGCATCAACAAAGCTACCTTTCTCTCAAAGATTCACGAAGATTTATTTTATTTGAGACTGTTTAGGACCAGATACGAATGTTCTTACTCCCATACTAAGTAATTTGCTTTGTCAATAAGGATTTTAGCAATATATGAAGTACTATTTCATAATTATTAAAAACATCAACAACCAAAACTCAAAAATGTTCTGGAATTAGAACTGTGATTTAAAAATACATAAATTAGTGCTTAATAATTGCTAATTAATGGGAAGATTGATGAATTGCATGGGAGGATGGAATATGCATGTATAAATGAGATCAGAATGTTAACTGACTTTACTTAACACGGTCTAAGACACGAACATCATTAATATCTAGAGGTGGGAGTCCTGAATGTTTACAAAATACTTCTCCAGTACTTCTCAGATTATGTAGATAAAAATCATTTATCTGGTATTTGAAAAAGCAAACTAGCAATTTGTAAGCCTTACAGTCCAATAAGACAATGAGGGACATTGAGCATACAACGTCATTCTGGTTTTATATTTTCATTAAATATAAGAATATGATATTCAAGAGTCAAATACAGCATATGTGAAGTACCTTCCTTCACAACTCCACAGTTAGAGTAGCTGCAGTCTTTGTAGTTTGCCCAGTACTCCCAGCAGAGGCTGTCACTGCCTCTTCTTATAAGACACAATCTAATAGTAAATTACAAATCAAGTCTGACCTGCAGGTTGAAGAACAAGACTCATTGTTTTCTCATGCTCTTCAATGAGAGGAAGACTGAGTGGCTTTGCTACTGCTCAGCCCTGCAGGGTCTTGGCATGCTGACAACAAATGCTGGCTTTCTATTATGCTGTGTGCAGGTAACTGAGCTGCACTGAAAGTGTCTCTGATTCTAAAAGCAAAAAAGATGGCAGTGTGACCACTAACTGAGAGGCCTTTTGGACCTTAATTAAACAGCACAGATAGAATAGTACATTAAAGCACTGCTGGAAAGTAGTTAAGGAGTCATGTTCTGGAGTACTGACATATCGTGCTACCACTGTATCATGGCCCGGTAAGGAGTAACGCATTACTTCCATATAGCAGTAAAGCAGACTTCCCGATCATGAGGAAAGCAAACAGATCTCTAGTGTCTTAAAATCTGAGTCCTTTCCGAAATACCACTTTTCGTTTGCAAATATGGCTAAGTTCATTAAAGGCATGTGATGAGTAAAATAAATGTAAAATGCCACTACCTGTTCTGAATGAGGCTTCTACTCAGACTTAAGTTCTGACAGGAAAGAGTAACTGCCTTTGAAATTATTGAAATCTGGTAAACCTGAATTCACCTGCCAGCTATCCCAGTCCTCAGAGATATATTCCATGCCAAAATGGTTGATTCAAGTACAGATAAAGTCTGCAACTGTTTCCTTGAACAAGGGACATCACAGTCAGGAGTATCTGTAGCACTTGCAGAGGTTCTACTTTCCTGTGCTGTAACTGCAGAGATCAATCTTTATTCTTGTGCTGTGTTGCGGTTCAAATCTAAGGTTGTGCTAGTACTATCAACTCCAGGCTCTGTTTGCAAAGCTGTTCACACAGTCAGGGTTCACAGACTGAAATAATTTCAATGTGGAGATGCAAAATTATGAGTTATATTTGGGAATAGTCTTAGACATCACAACTGATTTTCAGTGAGTTTAAGAACATAAGATTTTTAAAACTACAGAGGAACACATATGCATACATACTCGCCACTCCTGATAGTTAAATGAACACCTTCTGTTTGAAGTAGACATGCAACAGTACATACTAATTGATGGGAAAAGAGCATATAGCTGAGCTCCTTCATTTTGGCCACACATCTTGCATAACCCAAGCAAATGCAGCATACAGAATTGTGTCATGAGTCTTTCATTCAACACAGGACTCAGGCTTGGCTTTTCAACATCTCTTTTTCAATAATTTCATCAGTCAATTAGATCCAAAGTTCCTCTTCTCTTTCTTTATCCAATAGGTTCCTCTCTAAGGTTTAATTTTCAACATGCATGTGATTTCTTAAGAGATTCTTCTCAGACCATTCAGCTCTGCCACATTCACTCTGTAGTTGTATGGGAACAGTGGAATCACGGCCTGAACCACTGATTGGTCATCTGAGGTGAGCAACGAGTCAGCCACAGGGGGCACAGGTGAAGGTGGTATACCTGTGTGATTGGAAGGGGTGGAGCCTGGCTCCACCTCTCCCAAACCCCATTTAAGGGCTGACCACCACCAGGGAAGGATCTCTTCTTGGAGATCCCTCCTGTGTGGAGTCAAAGGCAAGCCTCTATCATCAGAAAGGTGAGCTGCTCTCTTTTTTGCTATTCTTTCTGTATATAAGCCTACTTAAATATACCATCTTCCATACTATTTCCATTGAATACCATTCTTGGGGGCTATTTACGCTACAGTAGTAAAACCAGAAAAATAAACCCAATTTTCATCTGCTTCCTAGAGAAGAACTATTCACTTTTTGAGAAGTTGTCTTCTCTCATTAGTTTCTCAACAGCAGAAAGCTGAAAGAAACTGCAGCAGAGATGATGTCATGTCATCATTAAATGATAACTCTGCATTCATGCACTACACTCATTACTTCAGCACACTGAAAGTTTACACGAAGCACTAGTCTTTCAAGGCATCTGGCACAGTTAAGTGCTTTTTCGCTACAAGATAAAGCAAGTTTTTGAAGGCTTCAGGTCCTAATTCTCACCTTTGCTAGATTCCTGCTGCTTGATGGAGAATGCTCATCTGACTCAGATGCGCTCATCGAATGTAGAGCTATCGTGGAAGGCCACAGACTTAATAACAAATTTGTCAAAGGACGGCTCAGTTTGGGACTTCAGTCAGTACAGTGTTTAGTAGAGGGTGCAAGTCCACAATATCTGCTAAAATATTCTATATCTTGTGAGAGAATGGTTTCTCCTTTGGTGTCAGAGATCCTAACTTACAATTTTGAGTCTGAAGCTGGAAATCTGGACCAACAGCTCAGTGTTAAGAACTGTGTAATTTTTAGTGTAACACCTCCATTAAAACAAGAGATTCCAGAATCACTTATTTGCCACTAGATGCTGTTTCATTGATACCAGAATTATGACTGATTCTTTTTTCCTACAAACTAAATGCTTTCACTAAGAATGCTAACAAATTTCTTAGAAATCAGAGGCCTGAAGCAAATTGCTATGAGATTTATGGCACCAACAGTAATAAAAATCCATCCTTTTTTATTGACCAAAATGCAAAACAAAAGCTTCTATTTTCCTACACTGAATAATTCAAAAACACTGACCTCGATGACTCAATACATAATAAAAAAACAAAACACAGATGCTTCCAAAAATAATTACCTTCTTTGCAGATGTGGCAGATGGTGCTACATCACCAAGAAGAGGCAAATTAAAGAATTCCCCAGGTTATCACTGAAGAAAAATAATCTTGTGAAACAATATCAGAAACTTCAATTTTGTACCATCTTGAACAAGCAAAACCTACTTAAAAAAACCTCACTGCTCAATAACTATTTCTGAGGAGCAAGTTCAATAAATAATGAGTGACCACCGCATTTTTTTAACAGCTTATTGCTTTTCTTTGCAATCTTTCATCTCAGCATTTTGAACACACAAAATGTACTGATCCATGGAAAAGATAATCTTGTTGAAGTAAGCAAACTGAACGTTTGAGGTCTCTCAGTGCCATTAGATCAAGCAATAGTTGGCTACATTTCTAATGCTTTGCTAATAGCTAACTGAGTGCTACTACCACCAAGACCTGCATTTCAAAATAGAAATACAACATAAGCAAGAGCAGGGCAAAATTCTTCAGCATATTCTTGATTTTGCATTCACAGACACCCAAAAGCGACTCAAAAAACAGGGAGGCAGCTAGCTTAATCCAGACCCTAAGCAAACAGATTTTTGGAAAGGCATGCAGCATTCAAGCAGTATCTCCTAACTTCAAAGCCCAAAGCCATTTGAAGAAGGCACACTAGTCACGCTTTTCCTTATGCTAGCTTTCAGATCTTACACTTGTAAGAATTACCTTTAGATGTAAACAGGCCAAGAACCACAAGCAGTAAAATCTTTAGATGTAACACTGTCAAGGTTACTATTTTAATCCATTGAATTTGTTTTGATTCAGTCTGGACCTTGTGTATACTTCAATCAGAGCACAGATGGTTAGTCAAACAGATGCTCTATAAATACCTCAAACAAATGTCTTTCTGACTTTTTTTATGAATTTGGAACCCATGAGCAGAATATAATCACTGGCAATACCAGGACCTGATCTTGCAAGGCATCCATACACTTACTTCAGTTGCCATTGGCTATTACTGACCTCACTGGGAACTAAAAATATGGACACCTCAGTATCTGACCTGAGTGTCCTATATGTAAAACTAGTAAAACTAGTGCACTAAAAAAGAGTAGAATGTTGAATCTTTGTATTCTGATTGCTCATTTGATCATGTCTATTGGGTACTCTCGATTTACAAATAATAATAAAAAAGCAAACAAATCTCAGAGTTGCTGCAAGAATTAGCAATGCTCAGAGATTCTTATAAAACATGTTTTAAAAATATTACAGAAGAGCAGAAGTTTTATGGAAAAATTAAAAAGTTGCACGTTTAGAGATAAATATTCTTACCTTTCTTTATCTAGTGATTGAATTATTTAAGGAAAAATAGCAAGGTTTTATCTGCTTCTTCACATTCCTCATCATACTGAATAGTTCAAGCAAGGTACAGATTAAAGAGCTGACAATCAGGAGCTGAATGGTAGGTAAGAGCTTTTTGATTTTTAATTTTAGTGATAGTCTAACTGTATTTCAGTAGTTTTCTGACAGACAGCCAACCCGTATAAACTTTACTGAAAGCTGACAAGCATCCTGCCTTTCTGCTCCTGGATCTTGGATTTGGCATGACTTTTGGGCAAAAAAAGGACAATTCCTGGTGGACCTTTGTTATACCTGCTAGGTAAAACTTGCTAGGGTAATTTTCTAGAAAAGACAACCTTGATTCTTGGTCAGGGAAAGCTTCATAAAAAAGCACAAGAGGAAATGTGAAATCTTTTCCTATGAGGCTGCATGAGTTAAATGAAAAAAATCACCTAGAATGTCATGTAGGGTGCAGTTCTGGTAGCCATCTTCTTTGAAGAATTCCTAATTTGGAGGACTTTTAGAAGAGGTCAACAATTAGATAAGATCTGATAAGGGAAATGACTGTTAGAACACAGGAAAGTTTAAGGAACAGAGGCTTAAATTCACATGGGCTGAAATATCACAGGAGACTGCTTTTCTACCCTAGAATCAAGGAGATCATACCCAGTACTGAAGTGCCATTAGGTGGGAAACTAAGGCTAGATGTTTCAAGTAAGTCTATCAAGTCATAGACCACTGGGTAATTACTAAATGTCTGATTTAAATATTTCTTGCACTTAACAAACAACATGATTTGTCTGACTGTTCTTGCTATACATAAATTATCAGGTGGACACTTCAGGAGAACCAGGATAGAACCGGAAGAATCTGGTGACATCACATGCAGAATGTTAACCTTAGCTTAACCAACCTGTTAAATATTTCTGGCATCTTGTTTATTAGATACAGTCAGACTTCACTGTCAAGGTTCTCAACCAGCTTTTGTCATAGATCCATGCAGTATGTTTTTAATAAAGAGCAACAGAGAAACAAAAGTCAAATATGGTCAAAACAGGCCTCAGAGTACATGTGCTATCAAATATTTCACTAGCTTTCTTGAAAGTTACTTTTTAAAAATCTGAGACGTACTCTATAAAGACTTTTTGGCAGTTAAACTCACAACTTAAAAGCAAATGAGTATGTCATGGTTTTATTTGAATGGAAAATGCATATAGCTAATCAAAACTTGCTATATGTTCCAATGTTTTCCTTATCAGATTGATTAGAAATCAAATAGACTATAAAATCATTACTGAAATGTGGTAAGAACTCAGGATTATGTGCGTGATAGAAAGGGGAATATCGTTTTCATGTTTTGAGTGAGGTGTTTCCAAAGTTATGCAGGCTTTTGGAAATTCTTAGTACCAGCTCTGTGCAGGAATTTGCCTTTGGAAATCTCAGAGTAGCAAGGGACTAATTTTTCTACCAATATTTAAGGAGAAACTTGGAAATTTTTTACTGACAATATTCTTGCTTCCAGTCCTTTTTCTGTGAAAGAAAGTCAAACTGGTTTAGATTTCAGCTAAATCTTTCAAAACGTTGTCTAGGGTTATAATGGTGTTCATAAAAGTGATATGTTTTTACCTTAGCTAATAACTCCCAAACAGTAAAACAACAGTCTAACAATAAGTGCCTTCATCTAAAATGGTCTCAGAAAATTCCTATTGTCTTCAATCCAGTATTGTTTCTATGACCGCCTGCAGCTGTATCTATAAACATCCTAGTTAAAATGTCAAGGTACATTCTGAAGTTATTTTAATGCTGAAGAAAACATTCTGTTATTGCTTATTCAAAACAACATATTCTTACATAATTTACATGCTGATATATTCCTGAACAATTCTGATTTCCTACCAATATCCAATGGAACACAAAATTTTCAATTTTGATGCTAGGTTAATATGTCAACAAACAGCAATTTGTGAAAAATTACAGAAAATAAGGTCTCAAAATAAATTCTTGGAGTGTGATTTTATTACCAACACTAACATTATCAGTGTATTAAATAAAATGAAGCTGCCTCCCTAATTATCTTGGCTTCTAATAATACAAAATATGCTTTTATATGATTCTATCAAGACCTGACAAACATTGCCTTTGCTTTAAATTATTTGAATTCTTTTTCACATGGACTGTGTTTAAGGGGATTGAATGGCAGAGGTAAAGGCAAAGTTCTTTATTTTTTTGTAGCTTATACTAGCATAAAGAAAGTGGAAGATTTCTGTCCAAGAAACTATGACTGTTTGTTGTTGTTTGCGGGTTTTTTTTCTTGTCAGACAAATCCTCCTTCTTTCTATGCCCTAAACCTACGACCTTTCTAACTATATAAGTAAGGAACACAGTACGTTATCTCTGAGAGCCTAACAATGATTCAGATCACTGAGATATTAATTTTATCCTTGTTCATGGTGGTACAGTACTTATAAAATGTGGAGCTTCTTCATTCATTATTTCACAATGAACTTCAGAATTACTATGAAATTATTGTGATAACTGGGCCTGAAATGCTTGACTTGTTCTTGCTGGGGTGCCCATGGTTTAGCAGGGCTATCTACCCTGCAGACTGAGCTCAGGATAGGCTCTCAGATAAACTTATCTTTATCTGTGGTGTCATTCAGTGGGAACTTGCTAAATGAGTGTTCTTGTATTTACATGTGAGGAATGAGTATAGACTAGATTATGTGTAGGTATGAGTTTTTCAGTTATCCACTAAAAAATCAAGAGATTTGGTTCCAGAGAATCTGAGAGAAGAAATTTCTCTTTGATGCTACTTGCTCTTTTTTATGCGTGGTACTCAAAGATAGAACAGTTTCTGTTCTATCACAGTGATCTTAATTTAGATACAGACAAGTTCACTTGCACTGTAGTCTAGGAATGATCTTCTGTGAAGTTGAGCAAATAGTTGAGTCATACATGATGAACATATCTGCATCACAACTGTTATCTTGTCCAGGCTTCTTTAAAAATAATAATTATATGATAATATGAAATTCTTGCATTTTGTAATGCACCCTAAAGTGCTGAATGACTACAGTTCACATTAAAGTGAAGGTGATTCTGGGCAGAATAACAGTGTGCTGCTATTTCACCAGAGCCCAGCAGCAGGTACACACTTACTATGAGCTTCGCTAAGAGCAGAGGTGGACTCTTGATATGTGTCTTCGAGTGGGCTTAGAGTTAACTCTGTTCATTACTGCAGCCTTCTTAATTTTTATTAAGAGGAACAACAACAACAAAGAAGAGGCAAGCAAGTAAATCCAGATTTTACAAAATAACTATTGTTTTATTTGTTTGTGTGGGGGTGTCACTGTAATAAGTTCAGCTGGAAGAGGATATACTATAATATGCAGGACATGTTCTGTGTATCCAAAATAAATCCATGCCAAATTACACCTGGTCTATTTCTTTTTCTGTAAATTGGATTTGGATTGTTATTTGTATTATTTGCTTATGCTCTGCCTGTTTTTTTTTCCAGTAGTTATTCTGTATATGTATTTTTCTGTATATGACATGCTCAAAGACATGCCTTCTGACTAAGAAAATCATCTGTTGCGTCCAACAAACACATTTGCTTATGAATTAATTTTACTTGTATGAAATACAAATCTGTTACTTATGGCAGCACCCAAAGACATATCTCTGTGTAACACTCAGATGTCTGTTCTGTAATATATAGTATTGATTTCCATGATCTTAGAAATATGGCTGCACTTTAAAAAGCATCAAGGCTTTGCACTTGGTAACTACACTAACATCTAAATTATATCCTGAAAATCACTGAGACAGTTGAGATAATGTGACCATTGGATTTCACTGAATGTATGCCATACGTAATACACAGGATTAAATTTATTGGCAGGGACAATGTGAAGACAAGACAGTGTGAGCATTTAACTAAACTACTCAATAGTCATGATATTACTTCTGTATTTTCACTTGTTCCCCTCTAGTTGAGGGGAAGGTCTCGTTCCAGAATACTTGTGAGGACAATGGGTTTTCCATTTCAACATCACAGCATGCAAGCGTTTTCCTTTTATAAATAAACGAGCTGTCCATTTTTACTGGATGTCTACAGAGGTAATATATGTCCTTCTCTGAGAGAGAAGAAATTGCCTGGCAATATAGAATAACAATCTATAAGTACGTTGTTGGACTGTTATCCTGCTGATTTGATATCTTCCCTTTTCAAACTGAAATTGCATAGACAGCTATCAATCAGTCTAAGGGAACAGGATATGGACCTCATTTAAACACAGTTCCATAAACTGATACAATTTTTTTTACCTTTAAAATTCTGGGGAGTCACAGCATGTAATGAACAGCTCCACTGCTGAGACACATTTATAAGTATGCAATTTTACAAAGTCTACAAGACGATTCCTTCAATTTTTCCTTGCTGGAAGCAATTGCAAGTCCTGTACCCTCACTGAAGTGGAACTACAAGGGCTGCTCCAAAAGTAACTCCTCCTATTTTATTATGTTGGCCTTTTATGGCAGCAGAGGTTGAACTTTCCTACCATTATTGTTGTATTTTGCTGCTATGAGGCAAATGGCAGCAGAGAGGCAGCCTGACAGAATGGTGCCTGATGTGGAAGTGAGGATGAAGCAAGGATGTGGAACTGAATTCCTCTTTGGAGAAAAAATTTCACCCACTGATATTCTGTTGAATATTTTTGAAGACCCAACAGTAGATGAGGGCACCGTAAGGAGGTAGGTGATACAGTTTGTCAGTGTTGACAGCAACAGTTGCTCACCTCCACTGGTGCAGATTTTTAAGAATGCAGCATACAGGCTCTTGCTCATTGCTGGTGAAAATGTTTAGTTAATGGTGACTACTATGTTGAAAAATAGTACTTTGTAGCTAGAATTTGCTCTATCAAATAGTGCTGCTGTGCTCTTTTTATCTGTTGTTGTTTCCATGGAAATAAATAGGAGGCATTACTTCTGGAGCAAGCTATGTACAAGTGACTGAAGATTACTGCACAAAGCAGTACTCCAGCCCCCCTTGAGCTGCTGAATGTATTTCCTTCTACAACTGTTCATTGCTTCATTTGGCTGGATAGTTATGCTCAAGCTTTCCAGATTTGTATAGCCCATGCATAATGCACTGCCACCTCACTAAGAAAAAAAAACAACCTAAAAATTTAACTGGATACTCAGTTGCTATAAAGCAATAAATTCTATACAATATCCACCATGTGGTCGGCCAGGGTGTTGCTGGGAAAGCAATAAACACATTTTTGAATACTAGGAACCCTAAATTCTGTTCAGCTTTCTTTTTATGAGGTTTTAAGTGTAATACAAAGATGCTTTAGTTCAGTGAATTCCAGTTTGTCAGCAATTCACATACTAACCCTAGCACAGGTTGCACAGGTAGGTGTCCAGGTGGGCCTTGAACATCTCCAGAGGAGACTCCACCACCTCTCTGTGCAGCCTGTGCCAGTGCTCCATCACTGCACTGTGAAGAAGTTCCCATGCACATTTGTGCAAAACTTTCTATGCTTCAAAACTTTCTATGCTTCAGTTGATGAATGACTGCTGTAATACTCAGAATACTTGCTGGTGCAAGGAGACAGCTCAGAGTCAGAGCACAGAGTGTAGAACCCTGCTTTAAAATGAACTGGTTAGGGCTATACAGGACTTGACAATCAGTTCTGAATTTCACTTGCTGGGAAATACATACTGCAACATCAAGTTCTGAGTTAGATTTTTTTTTTTTATACGTATCTTCTTTCAGCAGTAGACTAAATTTAATTGAGATTTAGAAAGGATTTTTTCTTTGGTAGAAGTCAATCGGAATTTATTAGTAATACAATAAGTTGTGATGCCAAAAACGAGAGAAAACATCTTTGATAAAAAATGCTGACTATTCATTATGTGTCATGGGCACTGCAGCAGCCAGATATTAATAATCAGTCACGTCTTGAAGTGAAGAAAATTAATGAGGGAAACTAAAGAGATTAATGAAAATAATCCAAGGTTGACAGAACTATGCAAAATCCTAAAAAAGAAGGTTTAAATTTTTTTTTTTACAGGGCACCAAATAAACACCAGCAATCATAACATTAATCTGTGTGCACTGAATTTGTGCAATTTGTTAAGAGAAAAACAACATCCACTCTGAATTTTTCTTATCTGAAGCTGGGAGAAGGGCAGATGTACTGTATACGCAATTTAAAGAGCTGTTTAAACCACTGGAGGCGAAAAAGTTCCACCCCTAAGTTCCCGATGCTAAGCTCCCCATCCATGTTGGGAGTTCCAAAGCCATTGCTCCTGCATGTGTTGGGCAAGCACGCAGGTAGGGGTCTACACCTGTTCCTGGGGAGTGCAGCCCAGTGTCCAAAACATGGAAAGAAGGGGAGCTGCTACTGCATTTCATCCAGTAAGCTGGTAGCTAATGCTATTATTCTTGTTCTGTTGTATAAAACATTTTAACTCAATTCCCTTCTGAGAGAAAGCTGAAACTACTTTGCCACTTCTGAGTGCATGTTCAAAACATGCAGTTTGAACAACCTGTTCAAAATTATTGCTTGTGCTCCTGATCCTTCAAGCTGAAGCTGTATCCCCACTGTCAGGTAATGAAATACTGGCTCTGAGAGGCAGCTGCAGCACTCCAGAATGAGTTTAGATAAATGTTTAATACAGAACACTGTTAACTGGAGGGACCACTGCCAGCATCCTTGTGATCCCAGACCAGTATCCTCACCTGACTGAGGTCCCAGCCTCTCCTCTCAGCCTGCTCTGGCTCTGCAGCACCGCTGGCTCACGAGGCACTCTGTTGTCTCAATATGAGAATTACTGTCCTCACTTCTGTCTGCTTAGGTGCCAATCATGGTTTAAAATACAGCTCTTTAGAGGGTGCTCTAATTTCTGATGTTTGTATGCTCAAGTAGATGAGGAATGACAGCTGCATCAGGTAGTGACTTGAAGTAGGTTTTACTGCTGGGGTTCATTATCCACAGTGCAATTAAAGGTTCCCACCGGCCTAATTCTGCCTCACTCCTACTATGAGTTTAGCTCAATAAATAACATTTAACCAGAAAGAATAAAGTAATTAACCTGGGGCTGAGGAAAGAAATGGCAAAAGCTTGCTAGCCTGGTACTTCTCATCATTACAAAAAATAGTTCACTGCTTAAAATACATACAAAATAAACAGCCTAAGAAAAAAATATGGACATCTATGAAACTACCACTAATAAATGTTCTGCAAGTTCATTTCCTCCTGTCCCTCACAGCCCCACTCCTCATTCCTGGACTTAAAAATGTGAACACTTAAGTTCCTTCCACTTATAGTTGAACCTTTTGACCTTACTGAAGAAAATTCCCTCTGAGAATTGTCATCTCTCTGACAACATAGGTTAGCCATGTTAATGAACTGCTTAAAGTATTTCTTCATGAAAACAGAATGCCGCATGTCACTTCAGAAATTCCCACCACTGATTGGCAAACTGAGAATACAAGGAGACACTGTAAGAAGATGGTGAATCTCCAAAATGATCACATTAGATAAATTTTATGGCCACTGAAAACATCTGGAAAATTTATATGCTAAGTTGCAAATGAAAAGCATAGCCATTATTAAAGTTGTGACACCAGCTGCTGCCCTAATGCATGCAGTTATTATGATGATAATTGTGGCACTACACTTTTTGCTCAGAAAATTTCTACATTTGCTCTTTTATTTAAACAAAATTTGTAATATATTTCTTCCCTCACTATTCACAGAGGTGGAGATGTGGAGAATAGCTCTTCAAGCTACGCAGTCTCACCAGCCATCACACACTGCCCTGAGAGGCCCAGTCTTTCCTTACTTCCTTTCACTCATTGCTGACAGTGGTTCAAAATTAATTCCCAGTACTGATTCCTTTTAGTTTATGTCCTGTTCTGGTTTTGTTGTTGCTTGTTTTTAAATTCTTTAACGATTCTTTCGAAGTAACTGTTACATCTAGCTTAATTCCTTTGCTGTTGAACTTCATAACTTTGATTGTCATTTTGTCTCCTTACAAGATTAAAGTTTTATTTCTGTCATTCCTAAATGCATCTTTCCCTATTTTAGTATAAAACCACCAAATCTGTTCTCTCTCCTATACAAAACCTGGGCTGCTTTGCTGAACTACAGCAGCAGCTGTCAGCTGAAGTCTGGAACATGAGTGCTAGTGTACAAGTTAGCAACCAAAATGAGTGAGGACCACATGCCTACTACCTGTAAGAAACCTCTGATACAACTGCAGCTCTTGGATATGTTCTTAGCTTTGAATATTTTAACTTATTTCTTTGCATCTGTGATCAGGTCTAGCATACTGATCAAATGTAAAAAGTGCTTGGCTTCAAACAGGGACCTATAAAATCAGAAGAGCTTTTCTTAGTCATTCTCAGTAATCTATGCGCTTAAACCTTCTGCAACACCAGGCATTACTGGTATGTAGAAAAGATACTTCATTCCATGTTGGTGATACAAAACTTTTTGTACTACATGGAGACTGTATAACAGCAGACCCACCTTGGATTTGTCTTTTCACTGTTTAAAGTATAAAACTTGCTATTTCTCATCTGTGTTGTGTGGGAATTCATTTTAATTCTTTTTAATTACTGTTCAGTCCAATGTTCCTTCTAAGCTGCATTGCTGTTTCTGATTCTCAGTTGAAGAACACTTCTTATTCTTCCTTTTCTTTCCAGTTTTCACAGAAAAAAAAAATGAGTTGGAAGTCTGTGCTAGTTCAAAAGACAGGTGCCTGAAGACTTATATTTCTTCGTCAGCTAATATGACTTTCAGATATGCAGGCTTGGCCAAAAACTGTGTATGTCTAGAGGATTAGTTTCAGAAGCTTGAGCAGAGAAACTGTGGTTTTACTGAACTGGAGTGATAGCAGCTTCTTAGGCTACTGTGCAATAACATGCCAGATAGTCAGTGGTTTATACAGGGCACAGAAGCAAGAGTAGTTGCTGGCTTTTATGTAAATAATCCAAGAATTTTAATTCCTGCCTTTCTCCTAAAGAAGTAAGGTGCAAGCTAGTAGATTTAAGGGCTTAATGCAGTTTTGTTCCTTCATCACAACAACAAATCATTAAAAATCATTATAGACTGTAGTTCCAGGTTCTTAACTGATGTCAAAAATGTCTTTTAGCTGCTTAAAGAAAAAGTGACAGCTACCAGTTCTGTGCAATCCCATGCAGCTGTTCACCTGATCCCCAGGGTAAGCATTCACCCCAAGAGCTACTGCTGGAAAGTAATTTAGCAGTGAATGCCCAAAGGCATCCACCTTGCTCTGCTGTGCTCCACAGCAGCTGCAGGCATCCACATACAGTTGCATGTTTTCACCTTCAGCTATGAATGCCAAAGCAAGGGAAGGCATAGGGCAGGAATTAATATGTACGCCAACTTTATACTGATCTCAAGGAGTGATCACAGTGCGTGATTCAGTAAGAAAGGCACAGCTTGGGCCCTTCATTAGAAAGCTGGGTGTTAGTGATTAAGATCAGCTACAGAGTAGCCACAGAAAAACAAACAAACAAACAAATCTACTGTCCAAAGCAATTCTGCAGGGAAGAATTGAAAAACTATTTGTTCCATAATAGTTTGGTTTTTTTCTGTGATAAGATCTATACAACTACTTCCCAAACACTGATGTTTGTTTTTTGTGCTTCTTGACAGCTACTATAATTAGTTTCCCATTAAAGTAACTCAAATATTTTAGAAGAGGAGTGTGCAGTATGATGAGCTAAAGGTGTATGAAGAGAAATGATCCGTCCCAAAGCTTCCTAATGTGCTTTTTTTTTCCCCACCAAAGTCTTTCAGGACAGAATGAATTATTACTATTCCAGTCATCAACTTTTCTTCACAGACAGAAAGTATAAAGCTTATACATTTCAGCAAATAGAGGGTTGCCTTGATTAACAAATGACAAGCAGCTGTCAACATACCAGCTTCAGGAGATAAAAGGGATGAAGAGGAGGCCTACAGCTGTAGGAGCAGGGAAGACTGACTTTGGATGCAGAAGGAATGCTTATGGCTTGGTATGAAAGAGGTATGTTGCTTACAGGATCAAGCTATCTCTGGGACTTGCTACAGAAATAGATGTTTTCCAGGTAACAGGCCTAGCTAGGGTGAAGAGCTAACCAGATGGCAGAACTCTAGAGCAGGTCTGGTTACTAAAGAGGTGTTCTGTACAGTGGTAAAAAGCCTAGAAACATTTGTGTGAGGCCAGAAGATAGATGGTTGTATCGCTCTGAGGGGACAAGTGTTTAACAATGAAAGCAAAATCATAAGTGTGGAAAGCAGTATGCTGTCTCACTCAGTATCTTACTGTCTCTTTGGACTATCTGTTTTATCCTTGGGCAGGTTACTAACATCAGTGTTGTGTTTTACATTTTTATTTATTTATTTTGTATAGGATAAAGGATGGCAGACTAGATCGCATTTAATGATGAAAAGATCTTCAGTCTGAGGCTCTTGACATTGGCTTTCAAAAAAAAAACAACACTATAGTTTGTAAAATCATAATGGTATTCGGCATATAGAAGTTGCACATAAGAATTACTAGTAATGACTTAACATATATTTTCTCCTAATTTAATCCCAAAATGTTAAGGGCTATCCCTAGGTCAAGCAATTCAGACTCGAGTAGAGCAGCATTATTAAGCTTTGGTTTGTAAAAATTAACTACTGATCTGAAAAACAATTAAGTTACCTCTTCTCCAGATGATGCTTTAAAGATTTTATTCTTGTTGTAAGGAAATAAAAGCAATTTCTCATGCAGGTAATTATTTATCATTCATATAAATGAGTGCCACCAATTCCCGCTGAATATTTAGGCAGCTCTGTATCGTTTCACCACCTTCCTCTTTAAGACTGTTCTCCAAACTTTTTCCTAATATATTTTGCTCTCTTTCTTCGGGACACCGTGCAACTCAAACCCAATTATATTCATTTGCAGCATATGCTTTTTATCTTCAACAGTCTGCAGTATAAGACGGTACAATTTCTATGATGCTTTCCCCTGCCTGTTATCATCACAACGCAATTTAGCTGTGATTGCCGTAGATAACACCTCGCTGCACCGAGCATCTTCAGCGGGCTGCTCCTATCTGAGCATCAATCTCCTTCCTGCAGGAAGTTTTGCTCAGATCAGTTTTGCTTAAGTGCTATAAAGACGGTTCGGTGGAGCTCCGGTAGCGGCAGCACAGCGACCGCGGGGTCTTCTGTCACTGAATCTGATTTACTGGGTGGGTATGCGCGCACAGATGCACAATATCCCGAAGACATTTCATCAAGCACAGATTAACTCACCGCTAGAGCAGGAAAACCGGCTGTTATAGGAAAAGAAAGGACCGAATCCTCGTTTTTTTTTTTTTTTTTTTTCCACTCTAATTTCTGCTATCCGCGAGGCAGAGAGCCATGGCGGCTGCGCCCCTCCGCGCAGGTACCGGCGCGGCCACAGCCCCGCGCCGCCGCTCCCTCTGCGCCCAGCGCCGCCCGTGCCCGCG
>VXAB01010292.1:367473-490850 GCA_013399175.1 Odontophorus gujanensis | reverse complement strand
TTCCCCCCCCCCCCCCCCCCAAGGAAAGTATATACTCTGTACTGAAGCTGTAACTGGATGATACTTCCAGGAATACGTCAGTTTTGTAGGGGATTAGAGGAAACAGTGTTCTTTTTCCACTTCACTTTGCTTGTCCTAAGAGCTACTTTCTATTGAACAGTCCTGATTATAAGTAGGAATGTGGGATGGTTAGGATGCCATACATGTTTAGAAAAACAGGATCTAAGTAGCTCTTGATATCTTAGCATTTTCTGTACAGAGACGCAATTATTCCCGAATAAATTTAACACTATCTAGTCCCCAGTACAGAGACCATCTCTCTTGCATAATAGAGGGAAAAAAATTAATCCATTAAGGACAGTTAAGTCCTAGTATTAATGTTAGAATCATAGAATCACCAAGATTGGAAAAGACCTCCAAGATCACCCAGTTCAACCATCTACCTATCACCAGTATTTCCCAGTAAATCATGCCGCTCAGTACAACATCAAAACATTCCTTGAACACCTCCAGGTTTGGTAACTCCTCCACTCCCTTGGAGAAGAGGTATGTCCTAATGTCCAGCCTGAATCTCCCCTGGTACAGATGGAGGCCATTCCCTCCAGTCCTATCACTAATTACACGGGAGAAGAAACCAACCACAACTTCCATCCAGATAGTTGTAGAGTGCGTGCATTGGCCTTTTGGCTCTAGTGTTGATCAAATAGTATTTTTGATGTACCTCTCTACCCTTTCCTGTATTTGCTGTACAGTTGAAGTGTGCACATAGATCAGTAGATGCACACAAATCTTGGCAGATGAGTGGTTATTCCTCAATTTGTTAAAAGGTTTGCATTGAAGATTAGATAGTTAGCTTACATGTATTAAGGTTTTGGATGAAGACCTTTTTGTCCAATTCTTTTATTCTTTTAAATCTTGATGATCCCATTCCAAAATCTTAGATCAAAGATACTTTGAAAATAGTCTGCTTGTCAGGCTCATTTCAGTAAACCAGAGAGCTCCTGTGTTGAGTATTTCTGGTGATCTCAAACGTATTATTCCATAGAGAAAGTAACTGATGTTTGCAATAAACTCAAACCTGGCTATTTAGTTCCTCATAGGTCAGAAGTAATGCACTAAATTGGGCTAGAATGTGATAGCAATAATCAGCTAGTAGACAATAAGTCATCATCTGTAGCTTTAACAGAAATCTTTCAGACAACTAAAGGTGGTGATGAATATAATGTAGACAGGAAAGAGATTTACAAATACCCTTTGTGTTCAGAAATCATTTTTGCTTTCATCCTCTTCTGTCAACCTCCAAACCTGGTTGCCTGAGCTGTGAGAATGTACCATGTGAGTAGTGTGCTTCCTGTTGTACTTCCCTGTGACTCCAGAGGTAGTCAGTGTGCTCATACTTACTCAAAAGGCTGTGACTATTTGGTGCAGGTTATTTTTGAGAACACATAGAATTTTTAAGTTCTTCTGAATAAGTATTGAAAATGGAGCTGGAATTCTTTGAAAGTCTCTGGAATTTTTCATTTCTAAACTATTTTTGGAAGGTTTATCTTACTTCTACCCACAGTTCTCCAAAATACTGTTTCCCTTTGGCTTCATATTTTTGACTATGAAGGGAAATGCTTTGCTTTTCTTGTAGATTTTTCATGTAAGCATGCACCAACTGCTGTGTGTTTATTTTCTGTGCGCGTTATATATTCATGAAATGCAATGTGAATAAGAAATTGTGCATGTAATCTATTTGAATAAATGCCTTTATATGCTGACAAAAAAAAACGCAGGTGTATGAAAAGACCAGAGGAGCTACTCCTCATAAAAACAAACAAACAAAAAAAGAACAAAAAACCGCCACAACATATATATGTAATAAAAAGATCTTTGACTATATTCTGTTCAGTGTCATTTTGGGCNTTCCCCCCCCCCCCCCCCCCAAGGAAAGTATATACTCTGTACTGAAGCTGTAACTGGATGATACTTCCAGGAATACGTCAGTTTTGTAGGGGATTAGAGGAAACAGTGTTCTTTTTCCACTTCACTTTGCTTGTCCTAAGAGCTACTTTCTATTGAACAGTCCTGATTATAAGTAGGAATGTGGGATGGTTAGGATGCCATACATGTTTAGAAAAACAGGATCTAAGTAGCTCTTGATATCTTAGCATTTTCTGTACAGAGACGCAATTATTCCCGAATAAATTTAACACTATCTAGTCCCCAGTACAGAGACCATCTCTCTTGCATAATAGAGGGAAAAAAATTAATCCATTAAGGACAGTTAAGTCCTAGTATTAATGTTAGAATCATAGAATCACCAAGATTGGAAAAGACCTCCAAGATCACCCAGTTCAACCATCTACCTATCACCAGTATTTCCCAGTAAATCATGCCGCTCAGTACAACATCAAAACATTCCTTGAACACCTCCAGGTTTGGTAACTCCTCCACTCCCTTGGAGAAGAGGTATGTCCTAATGTCCAGCCTGAATCTCCCCTGGTACAGATGGAGGCCATTCCCTCCAGTCCTATCACTAATTACACGGGAGAAGAAACCAACCACAACTTCCATCCAGATAGTTGTAGAGTGCGTGCATTGGCCTTTTGGCTCTAGTGTTGATCAAATAGTATTTTTGATGTACCTCTCTACCCTTTCCTGTATTTGCTGTACAGTTGAAGTGTGCACATAGATCAGTAGATGCACACAAATCTTGGCAGATGAGTGGTTATTCCTCAATTTGTTAAAAGGTTTGCATTGAAGATTAGATAGTTAGCTTACATGTATTAAGGTTTTGGATGAAGACCTTTTTGTCCAATTCTTTTATTCTTTTAAATCTTGATGATCCCATTCCAAAATCTTAGATCAAAGATACTTTGAAAATAGTCTGCTTGTCAGGCTCATTTCAGTAAACCAGAGAGCTCCTGTGTTGAGTATTTCTGGTGATCTCAAACGTATTATTCCATAGAGAAAGTAACTGATGTTTGCAATAAACTCAAACCTGGCTATTTAGTTCCTCATAGGTCAGAAGTAATGCACTAAATTGGGCTAGAATGTGATAGCAATAATCAGCTAGTAGACAATAAGTCATCATCTGTAGCTTTAACAGAAATCTTTCAGACAACTAAAGGTGGTGATGAATATAATGTAGACAGGAAAGAGATTTACAAATACCCTTTGTGTTCAGAAATCATTTTTGCTTTCATCCTCTTCTGTCAACCTCCAAACCTGGTTGCCTGAGCTGTGAGAATGTACCATGTGAGTAGTGTGCTTCCTGTTGTACTTCCCTGTGACTCCAGAGGTAGTCAGTGTGCTCATACTTACTCAAAAGGCTGTGACTATTTGGTGCAGGTTATTTTTGAGAACACATAGAATTTTTAAGTTCTTCTGAATAAGTATTGAAAATGGAGCTGGAATTCTTTGAAAGTCTCTGGAATTTTTCATTTCTAAACTATTTTTGGAAGGTTTATCTTACTTCTACCCACAGTTCTCCAAAATACTGTTTCCCTTTGGCTTCATATTTTTGACTATGAAGGGAAATGCTTTGCTTTTCTTGTAGATTTTTCATGTAAGCATGCACCAACTGCTGTGTGTTTATTTTCTGTGCGCGTTATATATTCATGAAATGCAATGTGAATAAGAAATTGTGCATGTAATCTATTTGAATAAATGCCTTTATATGCTGACAAAAAAAAACGCAGGTGTATGAAAAGACCAGAGGAGCTACTCCTCATAAAAACAAACAAACAAAAAAAGAACAAAAAACCGCCACAACATATATATGTAATAAAAAGATCTTTGACTATATTCTGTTCAGTGTCATTTTGGGCATCTCTGGCTGAACTCTCAAGACGAACAATAACAAGCTAGCAACCTTAATTGCATGCCAGAAGGACTTAAAGTTAAAACCACCGAGCTCTGTTGATTTTTGTTACTTTTTGCTACTAAATTACCTTGCACAGTTGTTTAAATATCTGTTGGAGCAGAGATTGTAAATAAATGCCTACAGTCATGTACAAAATCCTATGGAGTTAAACATTTGTTTCAGAATGACTATGAAATCAATTTGCATCACCATAGTAGCTAATGGCATTTTCAGAATCATAAATACCGGTTGTTAAACAGAAATGTGCATTTCCACTGTAACAGGTACAGCTCAGCCACTGGTATAAAAGTCCCACTGCACAGCCCCTCTAACATAGTTGGGTCTGACTCTCCTAAGGATATTTAAATAATGCAGTACCTGCAAGCATAACACCACACACCTGTGTGTCTTCTCAGGAAGCTTGTAGAATTGCCAGTTACAAGATAAATCTGTGAGATGTCCATGAGAACCTGGATTGTACCGTTACTGTAAAAACAAAGTGAGTCGTGTACTTCTGCTATGTATCTGACTTTTAATTGCTAAATATGCAATTAGCTCAAGTCAGAAGGATGCCTCATTTAAAGAAAAGATAATTGAAGACCTATCTAGGGAATTGTATATTTGAGAAATAGTGATTCACGCAGAAGCTCAGTGCAACTTCATTTGAATAAGGTGAACTACTAATGAATGGTAGAGAGATGAGTGGGATTCTATTTTTATTTTTTTTAAGCCCAATATTTTCTTTCATTTCATTAAGTTCTGTATGCAATTTTGAAAATCCTTATTTCCCTCTACTGTATTTGGTGGGGAGGATAAGCTACGGACACGAAGGGAAAGAGAAGGGCTACTTTTTAATGTCTCTGTAAAATTTTGACCTGCAATAAATTCAGGGTACTTTTAGATTGCTAGCAGTAATTGTCTGACAGGAGTCATGATCACATTCTGTGTAAGTTATAAATTTGTGGAGGACAAAGAGTAAGAGGTACAACAAGAAAAAGAAAAAGCAAAATTCTTGGATTGTATAGATGTTTTCAGAGTGTATTGTTTTTGTTTTCTCACTGTATTTTCTTTATTCTTGGTTACACTGAGTTATTCTAAAGGTCTACTGTCCTGTATTCACAGGTTCTTAAGATCCTTGGTTTAGGTGAAGGACTGGAAGCCTAAGGATTGTCTATCAATGCGGTAAATTGTTGTGGCTTCTTTGAAGCATCTGTTACAGGATGTTCTTGGGACCGAGTGGGAAACCATCCATAAGGAATAGGATTGATATTACACTAATGTTACAATACAATTTACTTTCTATATGAGTAGAAGGAAAATTGGAAAAGGATATGTTTAAAAACAAAACAAACCATTTCAAAAAGCTTATTAAGAGATGGAACTGCAAATTAAATTTATGATATTCTGATGTGAAAAATTAAGAGACGGAAATGAATGTTGCTTTTTCTTTTTTAAACTACATCTTACCTTTTTGGTGTAGTAAAATGTCATCTAGAAGTTAGATGATGACAGATAAAACTATTCTGCAAAGCTCTAAAGCATTTGCAAGTTGTTTTGGCTTTCATGTATTGTTGTATCTATATTTTTATAGCACTTAACAATCTGTATCTTCAAAATTGAAATCTATTTCTTCATTACTTGGCCTCAGGCTCATCACTGTATGCTTAAAGAGACAACATAGAAAGAGAGGTGTTCTCTGAATAAAATGCATGATTAGCTTGGGAGTGTGGAATAGAATGCACCTTCCCAGATGAATTTTGCTCCCTTTCTGAAAAAATCTCAAAATCTTTTCCATACAATGAAACAGTTTCAGAAAAGGCTGTCTGGGATGATTGGATAACCCCTGACAAATTGCTTGTATGAACGTGAACATTATGATGTTCATGGAAATTAGACCCACAGCTTTCATTTTTGGATTACAATTCTAATTAGTACACCATAACATATGAAAGGGTCGCATTGTCTTTTGAGGAGCTTCATCCATGAGATGAGTAACTGAGTAAGCATCTGCTTCCAAGTCCTCTGTAACAGAAGCATAAAAAGTGCATAAAAGGATCAAGGCAGGAGATGAACACAAAAGTAGCCTAATGGGCAGTTCCTTTGGAGAACTGTCAGCACTTTGATCTCACTTCTAGATGCAACCACGTTGATCTTGCCTTGAACTCTCCTCAGGCTGCTGTTTTTTGTCTGGACTGATTCACTTGTCTGGTGTTTCTGGAAGTCTGGCAGTCCAAGGGGAGCTGCTGTGCTGTGCTGCCTCCAGGCTACTGTCTGCTGGAAATTCCAGATATTCCTGCAGTGCACATGCTGAGAAACTGCTCAGTGTGTGGAAACAGCTTATTGAAAATGTGTTATTCCGTTGATCGCTACATGCAAGAGCATGTGTGATGTGTGAAAATGTCAGGCTTACCATGTGTGCCCAGGCTCCATGCCTGGCACGTACAGTGTGGCTGGTCCTCTCTGGAAGCTTTACATTTACCCTGCCTGCCCTGTGAAATTCCAGTTGGAATCCAGGGAGCCTTATCCAACCACTCTTGGTCCTGGCTGTTTACTGAGAGAATCGTGTGCTCTGAGCATGTTCTAATACAGGACTTCCTACTTCTAAAGTGAAAATTGATGGATCTTAAAGCTAATGTTTTAGTGTTATTTTCGTTTTTGAAGTGAAATGGTAGTGTGAAAAATATCAGAATATATAACCTGGCTTATGGGCAGTCTTTCTAATTGCTGAAGACATTGCTAGCAATTACTCGCTGACTAGTTTTAGCTGCTTATTAGCTGTCTGTGCAAAACAATTAATGTATCTTGAAAGTGTCTTTAAATCTGTCTTTATACATTTGATTGGATTCTGCTCACTGTTGGACCAATGCAGTTCTAAACTGCTGCATCCAAGAAATAGCTTCTTTGGCCCTACCCATCAAGAAACTATTACAGATTTGGCAAAAGGACTATTGTTTAGCCATGAGAAAATATGCTTTGTATGAAACTTTGTTTTCAAGTGCTAATGCTTTCTGGACGCTGTTCAAAATGTGTTTTCATCCTTACCACCACAGAAAAAAAAAAAAATCATTGGTAAATTAACATTTTTTAATATCAAAGACCTCCAATTGAAATTGAATTTCTCAAGCTTAACTTGTGTTTATCGGCTATTTGTTTTGATGACTTTAATTGACATGCATATTCAGGAATTCAATTTTCTTTCTAGTGTTTAAGACTACAGTAATGCTAAAGAAAGTATTATCCTCTCTGACACAAATGTAAAAAGTTCAGTGGGTTTTCATCTCTGTTAACAGATCCTGATTCATGCTTTCAATTGCTGCAGAAGGAGATTTATCACAGCTTAGGGGAAGCTAATTTGTCACTTGTTTGGCCTTATTATGTTTGCTCAAACTACACCAACAGCTGGAGAAAACCAACTTCACTTATAGTTAAAAAAACAAAACAAAACAAAAAAAACCTAAAGTGAAAAAAAAATTCCATTTGCAATGGCATGTGAGAAACTGTTCAAACGTATGAAATGGAGCTCTGTATCATTTTTAATCTATTATCATTGGATAGTGAGTTTTTTCAGAGCTGTCTGGGGCCAGCAGGCTCCTGAGCAGTGTGTGAATAATGCTACAGGCTTGTACTGCCCTTACCACACTGCATGCCTGCAAAGCAGGTGATGTTTCCAACTGCACAGCTACTGCTCTTGCATTCATAATGCTTCTGCTGTCTTTGAAATGTTGCTGGGTCTGTCGGCAAGTGATGGTCTTGAGACCTGTCACCAGGATAGCCGTATCATTAAGCATTATCAGGCCAAAGTAATTAGGTGACAATACAGGTATATGTGAAGGTGAGAATAAGCTTTCAACCTGGAAAAATGGAGGCTGGCTCAATTTGAAAAACACAGCGCAGAGATCATTATTAAGAATTTTATTATTGTATATTGGCGTTCAAATGGTGAAAATAATAATATGATAAAGGGTCTGACAAAATGAAATGTTTCATCATGCAGGCTTCTTTTGAGAATTGCATTTCATGGCACCTGCTGCTAGCCTTACCATTTTCCATGGCTGAACCATACTGATTTTCAAGTAGATAAGCAATGGCATGATACTTGTTTTATACTGGAGTAGGAAGGGAATAGCGTTTTGTAGAATTAATGGAAATCAAGACTACAAATGTTGATATAATAAATATGTCAAAGTATCTTTCATGCACATCTGATTTTAAGTCTATTATAATCAGGAAGAGAAGTTAAGAGCTAGTATAAAGTTGCAGTGTGTTGCTTACTGAAGTTTGCAAGTTATTGTATAATTTATTCAAAAATTAAAATTTAAGGAAACATCAATGGTATTTTCATTTTAATAGCTCAGAAGAGTTGTGTGGAGTTCCCATACAAAGCCATAGAATTCTACCACAGTCACATTTTGCACTGAGTGTCACAAGTAATTTCAGCTTTTACAGATGTGCCTTGATGGCTTCCCCTATATTTCCTGAATTAGATTTTAACTGGGCAAATGTTCAAAAGCAGTCAACGTTATCCAAGCTCTCCATAGTGACTGTCGTACAAGGAGAAATGCACCAGTGGGACTTTTAGGAGTTCTACTGTCAGTCAGTAAAAACTCAGTAATCTTGAACTGCCTCATCTTTCACTTTCTTCATAGAACATTTTTTGTCATTTTGCCATATCCACACTCCTCATTATCTAAAGCATAAAAAATAGTATGCCAGTTCCACTTGCTTTTGCAGAGTGAAGTTGGACTTCAGATATAACCTTTGGAGTTGGATTTACCAACTGATTTGGAATCAGGAAAATGTTTTGTTCTATGTAAGCTGTTCCAAAGGCACATTAGATTAATAATCCTGCAGAGAAAATAAAGACTTTAAAATTTTTCTTATTCTCCTCTCTCCGGAGCACACTTATTGAACCACACAATAATGCACCACGTCTGTGTGTGTACATGCTCTGTATCTATATGGTACATGAGAAATGTAATTAGTTCCAAATTTTGAACTTGTTTCTATGTATTCTGCTATACTTCCATGCCAGTAAAATCTCTTCTGCTCTGAATTTGCCCAAGGCGTGAGGCTTACAAGGAGCAGACAGATGTTACCAAAGTAATTCATTAAGTCCATATCTTTTTCACTAAGTGCTCTTGAAATGCCTCAGAAAAGAGAGTGAATAGCAAGCAGACTCTTTCTGCGTTGATTTCTCATTGCTCGTAAAATCCATATGGCTGCTATGTTCTGGGTTTCAGTGTGTGTGCACATGCATACTAAGACTAATTTTGGACTCCTCGCTCTTAGTGACCATGACACCTGCTTGGTATTTTCTGGCAAATAGTCAGTTGCATGTATAGCTCCTGGCAGTAATTACTGTATGTGTAGCTCCTGAGAGACGGTTATTATTATGCGTAATTAGTATGAGTTTTAAATTGTGATGCTATGGTCTGAAAAAAATCATATATTCTCATATTCTAGAGATAATACTAGCTTTAATTGGATTTTCATCTAGAATATTCCTATTATAATATAGTTTTAAAATCTTGTTCCTCATGATACATTATGTACTTAATGATGGTTTTTCTGGGCACATCTATAATTTTTGTTCTTTCAGCATTCAAATGCGATACGATCATAATCATTAGTCCTGTTGGACTGTGTTGAATTTACCAGTGACTAACATTTGAAATGGTGTTCTGCAAGCCTGGCCTGTATGGTTATCTAGTGTCAGAAAGGCTTAGAGTATCTCATTGTGTGGAATTTTCCAGGGGTGGATGCCAACCTCTAAGTCAGTTATTGAAATATTGAAGCAGTAGAAATGGTTGTTTTGTGGTCTGTGCTTCTAATTAGGTTGCTTCTTAATAAATTTTGCTTCTTTCATCTAAAAGTTGATTTTTTTTTCTCCTCTTCAAATGTGGCTGTGCGCTTAAACTGAGAAATCGTTTCTTGCTTAGAACACTGAAAAGCTGTGCTATTCTACCTTACTAAAGTCATTTAAAGCTTGTCACATAAAAGAAATTTAATTTATTATTTATTGTCAAGATACTCGCAGTGAAGGTATTTATATTCTTAATTGATTGATTTTTATTCATTTTTGTAGGTGGACTTGGAAAATAATTGTTTTGGCGTATTTCTTTAAAACCACAATTATACAGAAAAATGTCAATTGCTGAACATTTGCATTAAAACTCTTTCATTCAATAACTGTTTTCTGTTCTGAATAACTTAGTTATGAGTAATTTCTCGCAACTGTACAGGTACCTAGAGCCTGCATTCCCTGAACAACTAAGTGGTCATTCCTAATTTCTGGTTGATTTAAAGAAAAAAGCTGGAAAATCTGTACTAAGGTTTGTACGGTTGAGTTGTTGTTGACTTGTGAGTGGAATACAAAGGCAGAACTCTGCTTCCTGTCCCACATCAGCAAGGATAGCCTCACACAAACCTCTTGCTAAGCTCAGCTGAGTTTGTTTTGTATGAACCGTGTGTTTTTCAGGGTGTTCTCGTCTCAATTCAGTTCTCAGTATCTCCCTACCTCCTAAGAAAAACTCCACAAACTTTTGTCTTTGGGATATCAGCTATGTAGTCCTTAAGGTTTAAGGAAAAAATGGACTATGGTTTTAATGGTACTTTGTGCATAGCTAAATGGTCTCTTATTACCACAGGCAAATAATTCTGTATTTGATGAAGTCATGGATCTTGTTTTTCTTGTCACAAAATCCTTGCTAAGAAACATATTGTAGAGAAAGAAATAAAATGTGTGGGTTTTTAACATGCCATAAGTACATGTAAATTACACCATTTATCAAAAGCTCATTTGTACTAGTCAGATTATAAAGCTAGTTATACCAAGGGCTGAACTCAAGAATGTGTCACTTTTTATAAGGGGATAATTTCTTTGAATTTACTTTATTTTCTGGGTTGAAATCTTAGAGCCCATTCAATGTATCCCATCATCATAATCTTTCACAAATAGGGAAAATATTTACTGCCTCACAAAGCTACTTATTAACTGAAAGTTCTGTTGTAGCAGCCAAGAGTTGCTACTGTTACTGCAAATTAAAACTCAGAAAGTATGGTTTTTGAATTGTTCTGAATGTTAATCTGTAAATATAGTTCTGTTAGATGTGGAGATCTTGCAGGATGATAAAATGTTTGTGCACAAATTCTTAACACATAGAGGAAGCTATTGAAATTTTGTTGTTTCCAGAGGAAAAGAGAACTGTTGGGAGAAACAGAGGGGGAGTTTAAGCAGAACCCAATATAGAGTGAAACAGGTGGGGGATGTCTATACACAGCAAGATTAAGGGTGTGAAGGTGCAGGATAAGGGCCTGTGTTTATGTGTAGGCATGCATGTTACCAGTTTCCTCTGTAGATCTCCATATTTGATGCTTTCTGCTCTTTAAAATTGTAGCAAGGTGCAGATGGGAGCAGTTCGATATGCAGCAATCTATATAGCTATATAGAGAATTGCAGGGTAACTCAGACTGGAAGACTTCAGGAGGTCTCATAGTTGCACAAAATCACGAAGTATCCAAACAACTGCTGTTTTATATAAATTTATAATGTCATTTAAATGTTGCTATGGATGAAATTCTATAAAATGTGTCTGCAGAAAAGCTATGAGAGATGATCCACTTGTCTGAAGGTAATGTTAGCTATACTTAAGCAACACTCAGAAGCAATTTCTCCAACATATTCTTAAAAACTTTCATTACTAGACATTTCCATAACTGCTGTAGGTATTCTGTTCCTGTGCTTTAGAGCATTGGGTAGGGAATGTACTTCAGCATTACAGGAGCTTGATATCCTTTTGTACCACGATTCAAAAACAGAGTACTGATGGAATTGAAACAGTAAGGGAAAAGTAGTCATAGCTTCACTTATTTATCAAGTTCAAAGTATTATCTTACTTCTGTGTTCTCAAACAGGTAAATTCTGCTACATATATACTGTGCTTTGAGCTGTCTATTGTCACAGTAGAATATTTAGCTTTTAGAATGTTTCTGCTGCAACATCAACTGAGCCTGAAAAAATATAGTAAAAGATTTGAAAAGAAAATCGTAACTAAAAGACTGATTAGCAAACAATTAAATGTTTACAAACGTACGTTAGTGCAAGGGCTTCTGGAAGAGGAACTGAGTGGAATTGTGCCAGGTATTTACCTGAGCTTGTGAAAGCAAGGTAACAACTAATGTAGCTCAAGCACCTGTGAAAACATGTAATCTGTGCATTCATGCAATTTATATGTATTTGTTGAGAAGATCTGATGCCAAAGGTTGCTTAATGATGGTAAAACTGAAAGAATGTCTACATGGGGGCTTGGATCTGAGGGAAAAAAATGCAGATTTCAGCTTTTTTTACCCATGTGTAATTGAGCCCCTGCAGACTGTCCAGATCTTCAGGGTAGTTTGAGCTTGTACCAGCATTTAGCTGAATGAAGGTTGTTCCATTATTCTGAAAAATGCCAACTGATTTCTACAGAGCAGAAGCCTAACGATGTCAGTAGTGCTGCAAAAACTTCAAAGTGAAAGTCTCATCCTTTGTTCTTGTTCATGTATCATGACTTGCTACTTTCATTACACTGTGGGCGAAAATACACACTATGAGATCATCTATTGCACTGCCACAGCCCAACCTTCTCTGCTGTTAATATCAGATGGAATTATATGCATCAAAGATAAATGAAAAATCAAGTCAAACTGCCCACTGAGTAACTCAATTACATTTTCTGTTTATTAGATCTGATGACATGATAAAATACCACCATTCCTGGGCCATCTAAGAGCTATCATGAAGAATTTATTTGATAGGCATTTTTTTAGGCTCAGTTTTTATTTCCAGTCTTCGTGAGAAGGAATATTTATCTGCTGAAATGTGACCATTTTACTTGGATTTCTGTGTTTGCCAGTTTATCTCTAAGTCTGACTAGGAGAGCTGGAAACACCTCTGAAGGACTTTTGAGTAGGTGGTAAATTTCAGTGCACTGAATCACTGTTTGTGAGAGTCTACTGAAGCCTCTTTTTTCCTTGTTTTGTTAGGCAAGTTGCCTACTTTTTGTAACAGTTGAAAACTAGGCAGCTTGACTTTCCCCTTTGGTCTGGGGGAAAAGTCTGGGGGCCTCTCTGGATGTAAACTGACAAACTGCAACTCACTTTCCTCCTTTTCTCCTTATTGTCCTCGGGCCTGGAGCACATATGCAAGTAGCAAAGTCAGGACAGATCAGCCTTGGAAAATAATAAAAATTATAAAAAAAAATGCAATCTAGCACTCCATTCAAAGTCCTCTGGGACATGTCTACTTCAGACCATCTTCAATCTATATAAATTCAGCAATAGAGCAATAGACCTACTGCCTCTTCGTTATGGCTTACAATGCCTTCAGGTAGCAGTATAGAAATATTTGCGTAACGAGATTTTTGTTGTTATTTTCTCAGTTGTCTTATGTATATATATATTTAACATATAAAATATGTAATATATAAAATATATAATGTGTAATATATATATAATGTATAATATGTAATTCATATAAAATAAATATATATATAAGAGAAGAAATTATAGCCCAAGGTCCTGCCTCCAACAGAATTCAAAAGCAAACATCTGGAACAAGATAAACATATATGATCTGCATCCTTTCATCCTTTCCCCAACTTTGAGTATGTTTAATACAGAGACATCCTGAGGCATTGTGTTGTCCATGTGGTCAGGAACTGCCAACAGATATCTCTTCCATCTTTTCCATAATTTATGAACTTTAATAACGTATAGAAACACCAAAATATGGCAAGGAGATCCACAGCTATATTACTTTCATATGGGAAAAAATAAATCCAACCTTTTCTTTATTTAGAGGTTGCTCTTGTAGCTTTTGAAGCCACATAGTCCTTGCACTGAAAGAGAAGGTGAATAGGTCATCTCAATCTATCTTTGTCATTCATTTTGCAGACCTATCTCATATGTCTGTTATTTGCTTTTCCTGGTTTCAGAGTCTTAGACACTTATGAGTGGCATTCTCAATCTTTTAAGAAATCTTATTTTCTCTCTAAATTTTGTCTAGCCCTGCATTTTGAGAGGAAGGGACCAGAACTGCACACAATAGCATTTTTTTTCCCCTCCTTTCTTTCTCCTGTCCAGCAAGCTTCAGAGTTTATTCACATGACATTTTTTTCATAGATTTAATATTTGTGCAAATGTGGTACAGCCTGAAGCATATATACAAGCACATGATTCTTCCAAATCCCAGATTCCTGATCTAGAGCCTGGAAGCACTGAAGATTGGCAAACGAAAAGTGTGTGTGCATGTATGTTGTTTTGTTTGTTTGTTTTAGGTAGTTATTAGAAGTATTTTATCTTAGGAAAATTGCCGAGTATGGTTGAAGTAAAAAATGGTAAATTTCAGCCATGTACTGAGTCTGTCAAATGTGTGTGTAGCTGAATGAAGATTGTGGATTGAAATGCACAAGAGGCACTTTATTTGCTGACCTGAAAAGGAGCTGTATGTAGAGATAAGATGCCAAATAGAGTCCTCCTGCTTTCTTTGACTAAGTGCTTGACTGCTGTCTTGTTCAATGGGTTAGGAAGCTGGTGAGAGTTCCTGTCCTCTTTGTCTTCCATCGTGCTCCTGCAATGCAGTATGAATTTATTACAAAACACATGCTTTTTATAGGAATAGTAACTTTCCTATGGGCTCATGAAAAACAATGCAAAACTAGGATACTCTTCAACGTTTTGCTGTGTTTGAAATGTTTTTAGTGAAATGACATACCAGCTTATTTTTCTGTAGTAAAAGTCCTCTGGACTGAATTTACAGTGCTCCTATACAAACTTTTGCAGAAAAGTAAATTTTATTATGGGATTTCTGAAGCCAGATTGAAGACCTGATAAATAGACGGGTCAATTCAGCTATTCTGCTTTTTAAGTGAGTAACGTTTCATTCAGGAGAGGTGATCTAGTGTGGTCAACTGTCTGAAGTAGCCATAAGACCGCTAAGACCAAGACTGCAGGGACTGCTCTTGCAGGAATAGCATTCCTTTGGGCAGATAAATGACTGCTCACATCTCCCTGTGATGGCACGAGATGAGCAGTGCAGTTACTCACACATCATATTTGATCTTGTGATTAGACTGAGAAGGCATCTCCCAAAGGATTTTATCTGGAGATCTTCCATCAGAGATCTCTGTAAAAAAATGACTACTCATTGACAGATGTGTAGCTGCTGACCTAATTGTAACATAACTATAGCACAAAGCATGCAGCTGCTCTTGTGTTCACCTGACTAGTTTTTTTGTTTTTTTTTTCATAAAGGACTCCGAAAGTTTTAGTTGCCCTGTCAGGAAGACCTTAATTGATGATATAATAGAGGTTCTCACTGTGCATATATTTGGTGCAAAGTAATTATGTCAAAGCCATCCATACTGAAGTCAGTACAACTTCTGCTTAGATTGAATGTGTTCATGCAGAGCTGAGACGATGAGATTTGTGTAAATGACTGTAGCACATTGCATTGGCTGTCTGGTTTTGGTGCACTGAGTATTTCTTCAGAAGTCATGAAGATGAAGCTGAGCCCTAGTGTTGGGATCCTGTGAGACTCAAAACAAAGTTACAGCTGGTGAAGGGTACTGAAAAATGCCTCTGCAGCATTCACCAGTCTCACGAGAAATGAGCTGAGCTATACTAAAACTAATTTTACATAATGTGCTCATAGTTTCTCGTGTTGGTACAGGTCACTTTAAATCTAGTCCTGTGTTCAGGAGGGAAAATGATTTTATTGATTTCTACTTATAGCTGGGAGGTTAATGACCTGCTGCTTCAGCATCATGAATGTCAGTCACGTTTGTCAAAAATGGTATCTCCGATGTGTACTTCCACTGGGTTTAGTGATGCCAAGGTCTAAAAAGGGTATCACTGTGGAAGTACTGCTTTGTCCTTCATTTCTCAGCTGTGGATATGTCCTTCTTCTTGTCCCAAACAATAGGAAGCCATTCCATACCTGTCAACATCACAGCTACCGCATAGGAGATGTTTGCAACTAAAATACTAATAGAAATACCTTCTTCTTTTGAACTAGAATGCCTCATATGTGTTTGATAGAATGGTTATGTTGAAAGATTGTTTTGAGTGTAGACTTGGTCCCGATCCTTTACCGAGAACACTGTAGAAGTGGATTCCCTATTGTGTGGAATTTTTTTGTATGTTCACATTGTCAGATCAAGGCATGATTATTTATGTGATTGTCTTGGCATTTAAGTTAGACAATACATAGATGAATGTAAGTCAAGGAAAGAAACCTGGGAACACATTCCACTTCATAACATAAAAGTTATGTAAGAGGATATTAAGGCAATAAATTTCAGCAAAGATGATTAAAAAAAAAAAAAGGTTTGTGCTTTTAGACTTTCACCTGCAGCTTCCTTGTTTCATTCTGTACTTCTTTCTACCCTCTCATCCTGGCTTGTGTCCCACCTGGCTATTTGCTTTCCTTGCCATACTGCCTGCATGATAGGAGCAGAAGCATTGAAACCCAGGAGTACGTTTTTGCTTGCAGGTCTGTGCCTACTGCCTCACCTGTAGCTGAGCTGCCCAGTACCAGTGCACGGTCATGAACTTAAGCGAATAATTTCAGTATTTTTCCCAGAAAGGATGAAAAATAAGTTACTGATGTCAAAGAACACCTATACAAAGAAAGCTACTGAATGCCATCATTGTTGGAGGGACAAAAAGGTAGATTTATTATTAATTAATATTAATGATTAAAATTTATCTTTACAAATGACTGAAATACTTCTGATTCAGTGTGGCTTTTATTATTGTTGTCTGTTTTCAATTGCCAGTGAAGGTTGAGTTTGAAAGATAATTCGGGAAATCTTCAATTCAGTTTTCTGAAATACGGCGAAGTTAATTTTTGCCTGATGCTTCCATTATAGTGGTTGTACATCATAATGCTAGATATTACAGTGTTACCTGTAGGCTGCATGAATGCTGCTGGTTTCTCATATTCTGAGGTTGTGAAATTTCCTTGTGAAACTGCCTTATTGATGGGAATCTCTATGACTTTACAGTTTGCTAGATAGGCCTGAGCCTTGCTTAACAACATTGTGTGATGTAGTACTACAAATAAGACCTTAAATTAAATATATTCTTACTGTTTGCTTACTGCTACTTACTGATTTGCTTACAATCAAGAATTTTGGCATCAGAAAGTGATTACAGTCATATTCCATCTTTTTGGGGGGCTTAAGGACAGAGATTTCTCTGTAAATACAACTGCATATCAAACTATTCACTGAAGGAAAGCAAGATTTGTTTGCCAACATTCTCATGACCAGAAAGATAAAAATAACCAATATGTGACTGCATGTAGAGCCTTGTTTTGTTTGCTTTACAGTGGCAAGCTGTTGTTTTTGGCGACTTAAACTGCTCTATGAACCTTCCTTTGGGTAACTGTTGGAGTCTGCTGTGTCTGCAATGTGAAAAACTACAAAATAAGATGACTCTTGAAGAGGTCAGTAACTTTTGAGGTATGGCCATCCACATTAGGAAGTGAATTGAATTTATTCATACCAGTTCTACTGGAAAGAATCTGCAGTAAAATTGCCAAGCATAAATTTCAGTATTAATTATCCAAAGATTTAAAAAACAAACAAACACACAAAAAAAAATTGCCAAATCCACCGGACTGTTTCAGTAACTGGAAGTTTGGAAGGTCGGTGGGGAGGAGATGAACATGAGAAGGGGGCTGTATTTTTCTTCCTGTTTTTACCTCTAAGTTTTTTAGTCTATGAAATTTACTTTTCTTTGTCATGAAAATTATCACGGTCTTTGCTTCTGATGAAAGCTAAGATTCTCAATTAATGCCTCATGTCAGAAGCTGAGCCTTTCGTAAACAAACCAAATAGCACAAAACTTGAAGCAGAATAGAGAACAAGTGACACTGTCTTAACATTGCACAGGAGTGTTTATTAAACAACTTCATCAATATCACGCTCCAGCCTAGCTCTACACTCCTGAAGAATTTTAATGTTTAAAATCTTGATTTCTTAGCAGTTCAGATGTATGTGTTGTTTACCTTTTACTGAAATAGGACAATCTTGCTTGTATTAAATCACCAAATTATGAATTCGTGATCACAAGATAAGGTGCGAAGGAAACAAAGAACTCATTAGCAAATAAAAGTCTCTTTTTTGTGTGTTCTTTCCAATCAAAGCTTGCTTTCATAAGCACAGAATTCAAAGCTTTATCTTCAAGGAATTCCTCAGGTGAACCTCACAATCACAATTTTGCTATTTAGATTGATTTTACAGAGATCCAAATCCTGTCAGGCAGAGCTTCAATCTCCTCTGGCTCTATGGAATGTTTCCAGAGGGAAATGATGGAATAGATTTCATCTCAGTTACGTGAACCCCAATAACCATTGTCTGATAACAGTGCCTGGTCAGAAATTAACTTGGTATTTTTAGATATTTAGATTTTTTTTCCTGTGACCCCGTTCTGAATTCTTGACTTTTGGGTGAGTAAACTTTATGAATTAGAGCCAAAATGTGCTAGAACCAAGGTAAGCTGCATATTGCTTCAAAGCAAATAGTATAGTGCATATTAATAAGATGCTTTAGATAAGGTAGTGAAAGCCTGAGATTATGTTGGCTATAGCAAGCTGGCCTACCCAACCTGGGAGGCACAAAAGAAAGTAGGATGCAAGTTGCAGGTAGGTTTGCTGAGAATATTTGAAGCTGCTTGTTTCTGACAGTGCTAGCATGTATAGACATGCTGTATGGTTTTTGAGTATTCTAGCAGTCCCTTAGCTACCATTGCAATCAGGTATTTTGCAGAATGATGCAAGAGCATGCAGACAATTGAGTCACCTGTGTAAAGCTCCACATGGGGGGATGTCACCTATTGAGCCAAGACCTCTGCCACTGTTAACCCCAGTGCTAAACTCCCCTTACGACTTCTCAAACTAAGTCTTGGGATTGGGATGTGTAAGATGCTCAGAGCTAATGCTATTGAAAGAACCAAGACTTTTTTTTTTTTTTTTTCTGCAAACCAAGATACTTTTCTTGGTTTCTTCTCTTCCTAAAAGTAACATGTCTGAAACGTGCTTCATATGCTCTCCTTGCTTGCACAACATTCTGTTGGCCACTGTACGGTGAAGCATTTTGCTGGTGTGGATGAGTCACAAGGGGTTAGAAAGAGATTTAATTAAAATGATTAATTTCAGAGCCTCCTGCAGGCTGGAACTCTGTAGTGCTAAAGATGGACTAATTACTGAGAACTTTGAGAATCAGTGTAAGAAACCCACGGCCCGCAGTCAGTGTTTGATCAAACCTGACTGATGATAAATGTGCTCTAAAATAAAGGAGTGTAAAATATGATGTGCTTTATAACAGGAGAAGTCACACAGTCCCATTTAGTACTTTAGGTAAACTATACACATCTTAGTTTCTGAGTAGTTTCTAGTGGGAATAGCTATTTAAAATACATCTAATCAAATTATTGGCTAAGTGAACAGATTTTAATTAATCATTTTAATGAGAGCAAGATTATAAAACAGAGCTCGAAAGTGTCTGCATGCTTTCCCTCCATGCCCACAAACCCTCCTCCCAAAAGTTCTTCTCTTGTTAGTAAGATGCAGACATATAATAGCATGTGTTTGTGAGTGTATGTCCTTAGCAGGTATCAATTTACTAATTAACAAAGCCTTCAATCTTCTTGCCAGTGATAGGGCTGAGACTTGCCTATTCCCTTCTTTGTCCCATGACTTTGATTTGTGGACCTAAAATGATATCCCATATTCCCAAATATTGAAGTCCTGATATTCACACTTGCCCAATAAATGAAATGTGATGGGCAAAGTTGTGTTTGCTATAGGAGAATTCCGATTGAGTATCCCTGACCCATGGCAGCAGAAAATGGATTCTATGAAGACTTTGTTGGGCAAATGACTGAGAAAGATGCAATAGCAGTGATGATTGTGGAGCAGGGGCTGCACTGCACTGCTGGCCCCTGCCTGTCTTTGGCTTACTCAGTGACTGCCCAGGTCCACTGCAGTCCCATGTCCCCTCAACACCAACCCCTGCCCACCCTTGGTCCGTTGAGCAGCTGATTTGCTCCAGAACAATCGTCACAGTGCCAGCAGCCCACTCTGTGTTGATTTGAATGCTGTGGAGCTCAGGAGCCCATGAGCTGAGCCTCTGATTTGCCTGGTTGTGCTGTCACCTTGAGACGGGGCAAATGGTGCTTGGGGATGTAGGAAACAGCACCCCCTTGTTCTTCAGAGCCTTTTGGAAGGTAGATGGAGCCGTTTGTGCCTCATAAACTTTAATTAGAAAGCATTTCTCTTACCTAGATTTGAGTCCTTGCTTTTTAGTATTCTTTCAAAAATCTTTTAAAAAACAGCTCATCAGGGCTGCCTTTCTGGTTCCACTGGAAACTTGGAAGGAAATGTGCTTTCCCTGAGTCACAAGCACATTTGACATGTGGGTGAAAGACATTATTTAAGTAAATAAATTATTCCCTCTTCTAGTTACAAGGAGAAAAAACATGTGTGTTTCTTTTGTAATAAAATCTCACAGATTTTAAGCCTTTTCCAAAAATGTTATGTTACATTCATGTGCTTTTGGTTGTTTACAACTTATTATTTAAAAGAACATGGCTAAACATAACGACAGAAAGGGCCTTAAAATGCCTTTCATTAAGGAAATACTGATTTGTTGTTTTTCTCCTTTGTCCTATAAAACTCACAAATAGTGGGCAGTTGTGTACTGGCAAGGCAGTGGCCACGACAGATTACTCAGCCGTCAATAATACTGCAGTCAATGAGTGGGGGAACATCATTTGCAGAGGAAAAGGAACTGGGGGTGTTAGTTGATGGCCAGGTGAACATGAGTCAGCAGTGTGCCCAGGTGGCCAAGAAGACCAACAGCATCCTGGCTTGTATCAGAAATCATGCAGCCAGATGAAGCAGCAGGTGATCATCCTTCTGTACAGGCTCTGGTGAGGCTGTAGTTGTGTGTTTGGGCCCTCAATGCAAAAAAGACACTAAGGGATGTATGTGGTTTAGTGGGCAAGGTGGAGTTGTGTTGACAGTTGGTCTTGATGATCTTAGGGGTCTTTTTCAACCTATGGAATTTTCCAATCCAATTTTTTGATTCTATGATGGTAGCTTGTGCAAAAATTCTCTTAGAAAATTTCTAGGGCTTGGAGGGCAGATTCCTAATTTTGATATGAGCTACAAATTCTTCTTTTCTACTTCAGAAGATCCCAGAGATCCAGAAATGCCTCCTGGCAGGTGGTAATATGGAGCTTGCAACTTAATAGTATCTCTGAGAAGACTGAGCATGATCCAAAAATAACATGGTGGACTCCTCTCCCTTAAAGTGTAAAGGAGATATTATGCTTAGGTGCTTTTTATATTTTTTTACAAGCTTCCTCATCAGTGAATATGTTTGCTAGAAATCTTACATGTAGAGGTAGAAATTACTAGGTGTGTGTCATACTCTAAAATGGTCCCAGGCTCATCAGCTACTGGCGTCAGTGCTCACAGCAGTGCTGCTGTGGAGTGGGGATCTTTTCCCTTTGAAATACTGTCCTCTTTTAGGATTCTGCTGTTAAATGTATTGGAAACTTATCACAGGAGATAATCTTAAATACAAAATTATTCTTTTTTTATTTTTTAATGGGAGATATTGGCACAAAATTGCATGATTGTGTAGCCTTGGAACAGCTCAATAGACAGCCTTTTAATTTTTAATTAAATTGTGTTGCCATTGCTGTTGTAGTTGCATCTGTTGTGTTCCATACAATGTGCAATACCACACGTTTAAAGTGTGGCCTCAAGCTGACATCTGGACCAATGATGTCATGTTAATGAAGGGGGAAAAAAAGCAAAAAACAACAGGGCTTATTCTGAAATAACGGTGAAGAATTACGTTGCTGTTTTTTTCTCAGGTTCTATATTATTCCACTGAAATCCTTTTACTAGTCATTGGGGAGGGATGGGAAGCATGAACAATGGTGATGAATTTAGATCTGACATCTTCCTCAATTTGGTCTGGAGATATTTTATGAAAAAACAGCTTACCTACTACTTCTGCATTCAGCTATGAAACCCCTCTGTAGCCTATTCCTCTTTATGCAGAAAATAACTCTTAATAAAGACATTTATGACTTTTCATTACTGTAAATGATAGACCCGTCTCTGTGTTCATGAATCCCAGCTGGAAAGTTCCGAGTCAGCTACTCCGAGAATATCTGCCCTTAAACACTCTGTAGATAAAAACACTGCTTCTTGATTTTTGATGCAGCCCACACTTTTATGAAACAAGCTAATTATATTCCACAATTGTCTAAAAATATGTTTTCCAGATTTGGTACTTAGTTTGGGACAGTGTCTGACAGTGTTTTAATCACACTTGTGCATTCTGTTCCTATCACAGTTCTGCTAGGTGTGTAGGATAATCTTCAATAAAGAAGTGGAGGAAGATTATTTGTGTTCCTTAGCAAGGTAGTGCTTTATCAGAGTGCGTAGCAATGGATCAAAATATGCCAATATATCATTGATACAAGGTTTTAGCAGAAACAAACACATTTTTTCTCAGATGTTGGATAGCTATTGATTGGGGAACAATGGACAATGATAGGAATGAGTGATTTCTAGCATAATGGAAGGAATAAACTGAATACAATACTCACTAGCTATATGGAACTCATTATAAGTTTAATACAGATCTTGTCTCTTTATCGTATGGGAGTCAGATTGTGGGATGTACTGGAGAAATGGGATTAGCTACACCAAGAAGAAACTTAGGTCAAAAAAAATATAGCCTGACTTTTGTATTTTAGTGCTGTGAAAAGGTTTTCATGTATTTGAGGTGAGAAGAATAAAAGGACTGAAGAAAAAATCTGAAGTCATGATCGTGGGCCTGGCAGGATAGGAAGGGAACTGGGTGCAGAACTCTCTGTGGCAGTCAGGCATTCTGTATTTTTCCTTCTTTGATAAGATGTTATCTATTCGGTACTGTGTCAGAAAAGCTGCTAAGAACAAAAAGATCTCAAACATTAAACAAAGACAGTGGTTTAAAGAATCTGATAAGCAAGCTTAGAGAGGATTAGTTCAAAATGCATCTATTCTTCAGAGTGATAGTGTGCTGAGGGGTGACTAAGAGCAAATGCTTAGTGCTTCTTCTCTTGCAGCAGACACAGGTCCTGATATGGAAGCTGGCTTATGGCTCAAGGAGGCAGATGGCCTATGTTTTATGCTGCTTCCCTCAATCTTTCTATTCCAGTTTGTCACTATCAGAGTGCAGTGCAGAGGTATATGACCTGCTAACTGTTCCCAGCAGTGCTATCACAGATTTTTAAGAAATGCATTAGAAAGTAAGTGATGTGTATAATCCGTAGATGCTGTTGAGTCATCATCTACAGTCACTTGCTTCTCTATGTTAAAATGTTCTGGTTTTTTTCCTAGTTTGGTTGATTTAATTTACATGTAGACTTCTGGTTCAACTGCACATACAGGTGTGTCTTAGTGTCTCTCTGTGCCTAGTGGCTTCAGGAGAATTTATACAGTTCTAGTTACAGCTTCAAAGAAACAAGAGACTGCAAGCTGAGTTATATGAAAATATAATGTACCAGTAAGTTTCCCATGCAGAATTTACTATGACTTCTGTAATCCCTATATTTATTTTTTCATGCAGGAAATTTCATCTATTCACACTTCATTTATCAGCATGTTCAATATTATCCTCACAGGCTATTATACTTCTTTTTTTTTGTTGTTGTTTTTGAGCATGATTGCTGTTTCTGCTATTAGCTGGAAGTTAGTCTGCGCATAATTTCTTTAAATTTCTTTGTGTCAGAATTGTATGTATCATTTTAAAGGAACAAGCCCACAGGACATCCAGATTTTGTCAATGTTTAGCAAGTAATTTCATGAAGAATGTCTTTAATATCAAATCGCTGCTCTGGCATTTTAATATTATAAAATTTTATTATATCAACTCAATTACATTTCCTGAAAAGAGTGATTACATCTTCAGTGTTAGAATAGAAAGAAGCAATTTTAATATCTGCAGTATTTTATCTGTGATTCTCAGTTCAAGGAAGACTATGAGATGCTCTGTAGGATCACCTAGAAACATATTCAGGCATTCTGAGTGAATGTTTTAAAAGCCCTCTTCCTTTGAGTGCCATTTTTAATATGCAAGAATCTTAATTAACTCCACCTCTCCTATGTATTCCACAGAGTATCCTACTTTCTGTGATGAATTTCTGCAACACAGGGATCCTCATGCAGCTTACCCACCCCCCTGCTACCAAAACCTAACCATGTAAACCTAAATTCTGAATCTTTCTGCAGTAGGGGAAGAGGTAATTCTAAGTGATACCTTCTACCATACCTTACATGACAAAGATTTATGCTTTTTTCTTAGATTAGATTAGTAAAAAAAAAATTAACAACAAAAAAAAAGCTTTCAGAAAAAGAAAGAATTAAGATGTCGTTCCAATATGCTTGCTTAAACCTAATCACAACTGAAATTTAGCCTGTAGCTCCTAATTTTTTTTCTTGAAAGTATCCTGTCTCCTGTGGATGTTCTTGGTATTTGGTACTAAACTGTTTTTAGATACAGAATTCCCTTGTTTTTCTTTGCATATTAAACATTTGCAACTAATACTAATTCTAGATATGTACCTAACTGACTGATTTTAGGCATCCAGTTTGAAAAAAATGTCATGCAGAGAGATTGTTATAGAACTAGTTTTGGAGAGAAACTTAAGGGTTCTGCGTGCCATGTCCTACGACCATTGTGACAGAGTAATGCTCTGATCCATTTGCAAACTTATATTGTTGTCAAATATCCTGTTAAAACAGGAGGAGGTAGAAAAGTTTATGAAGACACTGGCATGTAGGAATCTGAGCCATAATTAGTGGGAGAGACCTATTAACAAAGACTGCTCTGATATAATCGACGTCGCAGGAAAGTCAGGTAGAAATTTGCATGTAACCAAATCTGTCTGAATCATTTCAGTGTTTCAAAACCATCTACAATGATCTTGAACGAACAGCATAAACCTTATTAACGTGTTTAGCAATTCTGAGAGCAAGACCACTTTTTTTGCATTTTTAAGATTGATAGAAAAGACAGTCTTCTTATACAGGTAGTACTATTTTTGTAGAAAGTCGCCTCTCTTCTCTCTCCCCTTTTTGTGAAATATCTGAGGACTTTGACTTGTCAAGTAGTCTCTAACCATCTCAATGATCAACATGAGAGCAGGCACATCTATTTATTACCTGTTAAATGTTTCTCCACTTTACTGGAGTGCAATCACCTTTGTTTCTCAACATGGGCAGATAACATGGAGGAACTTGCTGTTATTTTTCCAAGGAGAATTGGCTTCAATCATATGTAGCAAAAAAGGCTGCTTCTGATCTAGTTCATACTGTGCCTTCAGACTCATGAACCTGTTTTCCTTGTGCTGGTGTTCCAGACAAGTTCCCATTCTAGCCCTTAGGAACAATGTAGGTCATGTGCAATGTAAAAAAAAATTTAAAAAGTATAAATTGAGAACAAATCTTTTTCTGAATTTGCATTTGTTTCTCAGTCTGTTGGCTCCCTCACATATATTATATTTGGCATTTTTTCTGCTCCGTGTTGCAGGTAGGAGTGTTCTAAGCGTTGCATAAAAATGAATGCCCCTAACTGTTAACTTCCTGATGGTTAGCTCTTTCACACCCTTATTTTCTTTTCAACAAATGGAATACAGTTGCCCTTAGAAACACAGGGAAATTGGCAGGAGTTACAGATGGCACTATCAAATAACGAAAAGATAAAATAATGTCCTATCTACAGAGATTTGTCTAGCAGAACATAGAATGCTTCTGTCATTTCCATGACCCTATGCTGTATTGAACCGTGGCACATGGACAAGATTTGTCATTTAGATAAGAATGAAAGTGAATGGAGAAAGCAGAGCCATGGTGAAGCTATTGGTTTGGATGAAATCCAGAAGGAGAACTGCTGTTAAGAGTTCTGCTAATCACTTCATGCAGTTCTGCACTTGCTGTAAACTACAGTGGCTTAACCCAGCAGAGATGTTTCTGGATTTATAAACATGTCTTTTTCTGCAGTTAAAATGCAGTATGTCTGCACTCCTTGTAAATGGCTCACCTATGTTACTTATAAAACTCTATATAACTGTGGTACTAATCTTGATTCATTCCTCAGTTTCTCAAATAGAGCAGCCACCACAGTCTGTATGTCAGATACGCAGAGACAATTCCCCAGATTCTGGTCTTTTAGATGTCTATATTATGTTCTGTACAGCAGCCGTATAACATTTAAAACAGCGTGTTGCTGTTTCAGGTGTAATAGGTTTTCTATCGTATTTATTCTCTGATGTCTATGCGCTTTTGCAATTGCTGCAAGGTGACTTGCACAGTGCCCTACATTTTCAATATGTATATATATTAAATACAGGAGTAATGTGAAAATTTGCTTCTCATTTACATTGGAATACATCCACAATATGTCAGTGGAGACAACTGTTGAAAGAATTTGTGAAGAATCTGACTAAGAGTTGTGGGAAAGGAAATAGAAATAGGATAGTGCAGGAGGTAGGGTTGAGCTGAGGATTCACCCCTTGGCACTTGGATCCTGAACAATCCAAGTCATGTTAGGAGAACTCACTTGGTCCCTCTACCATGTTTTTCTTCCCTTCTGTGTCTCTGGACTACTAGTTCTGGTGTCACTGGGCTACCTTTGTCATTGCTGCTGCTCAGCTGTGAAGGAGCCATGTGTCATGTACAGCTCTGCCACTGGGAAGCTTTCTTCATACCAGGGCAGAGCCTTCCTGCCTGACATGGTGGAAAAGGTTATGGCTGTGCCTCAGAAAACTGGTTTGTTCAGTATGATTCCTTGGAAAAGACGTCCCATGTTAAATCATGTCTTTGTGACCTTGGCAGTATCTATTACAAAGTGCCTTCATGATTCAGACCCAGGACTTTGCCATATGTTTGAGATGTTTTGATTCAGAAGGCGTTTCCAAGAATTATATATCTTCAAAGAGATACCTCAGAATGTTCAAGTGGGTTGCAAACCATTCTCTGAGAATGAATAACTGGAAAATGTGGTTGGGAAAAGGAAAAGTTTGGTCAGCATTGGAATAGACTGAATTACTTTGCTGCATGCAGTTTCTTCCTTGCCTGTTTGAAATATTTTCTTGATGTTGGCTGAGTTACTAGAGGCTCTCCTAGATGCTGATGTTTTCTGCTGTCCTGGCATGGTGGTGGTGAAACCCAAAGGGGCCTGGGGCAGGGTAGAGCTAATGTGTCCTACATGTCTCTATCCCATCAACTGAAGGGTCAACATTGGCTTGCAACAACTTTTTAAGATGTGTACAAACAAGAGAGTCTCTGGTGTAGGGTGAGAAGCACACTGGTGATGAGCACACTGCTGCTCATCACCTGTGTAAGGAAGCAACTCAAAACTTCTTCTTGTTCTCATTCAAGAGTATAAACCACAGTGTTAACTGGTATTCTTAAGGCACTTTTATTTTCTCCAAAGAACTTGCATTATGTCCTAAAATCATCTTTACTCTTTAATTTGTTCTTAAGTTTATAAAACAGTGACTTTCTAGAGCTAAGAACTAGTATATGCCAGTAGATGTTGTCATAACAAAGATAAGATCTTGGAGATATTGTATAGTGTAGGTGGAATTAAGTCACTACAGTTCAATATTGAAAGCAATAAAGGGAGTAAGTATGTATTGGGAAATAGCTTGAGAGCACATCGTTAGTAGGAACAGCGTAAGATGATGATGATATAAATCCCAGAACTCCAAGAAAGCAGTCCTATGAATAAATCAAACTACTCATTTTCTAGGTATGACTATTTTTTTTATCATTTTTTTTCTACTGTACTATGAAGGGCATTGAATGTAGTAAGAGGGTGAGAATGATGTGGGACCGTATCTTTCCTTAGAGTGTTCCCACTAGAGTAGAAGTTGGAATCAGTATGTATATCGAAAGGAAGAATTTGAGCCAGAATTTTAAAACCATCCTTTGAAACATATCAGTGCAACTAAAGCAAGTGACTGGATTTCTGGAAACTCTCTTTGCTTGTATTTCTCCCATATGAAGTCCAATATATCCATAAAAATGTTAGGAAGGAAAATGAAAGCATGCTATTACACTTCAGGAGAACTGCCACTATGAGAAAACGTGATGAAATACAAAAGGCTTATGGGTTGAGATAAGGATAATGTAATTAAGGGGAAAAGAGAGATAAATAAAATAATTTAAAAAAGAAAAAAGAGCAAGGAAAGTCCATGTGGAATTAAAGAGAGGGAAAATAGTTATTCTCTATGCCCTGTCACCAAAAGATGCTTGGACAAGGAAGAGAAGGGAGATCAGGGAAAAAATTATCCTGAGACACAAAGGTGTTCTGTGAAGGAGAATTAAATGCACATTGTTCAGTTTATTCACATATGATGAGCCCATTTATAGGGTGAGCCAGTAGAGGTCTGAGAGTGGGCAAGCTCTGGAGTTGCCTATCATGCCTGCCTCTGCCCTAGTACATTACTGGGCAAAATGAATGAGTCCTTTGGACGGCAGAGAGTTTTGAGAGTGTTCTGCTAGAAAGATTTTGCACTGTTTTTTGTGAAAGGGAAATTAGATGTAAATTAGTGTGCATTCAGGTAGAGAGGAAATGCCAGTTAGGAATCAGCATTTCTTTTCTATGTGATAAGTAGCAGTCAGTGGAAAAGAGCACTGGTAAGGGCTTGGCAGGGCAAACATTTGGCTGGAAAGGCTGTCTAGCATGTGAATGTTCTGTTCCAACTGTATGCTTGGGAGTAATAGTGATATTACTGCAGGTCTCTTCTACTATTCAGAGTTGGTGGGTTACTTTACTAAAGGGTGGCATCAGCTCAGTCTTTCTGTAATCCAAATTGTGAGTCCCACATCACCACAACTTTGCTGACTATCCTCAGTGTGTTGGAGTATGCAACAGGCTAATCTTAGTGTAAAAATGAACCATCTGATCTAAAAGGTTGCACTGTTGCCTATTTATAAGCCGCTGCTTGTAAGGCTCCAACGCAAGCAAGAAAATTCCTTCCAAGGAAAACATCAAGTAACATTACCCTTCCATCTCCCCCCAGGGAGAGCTTGCTTTTTTATCGTTCCTTTCACAAAGATGTAGTAGTACTTCAAGTAAATGAAATAAATCTTCAGGAGCAGTTTTACTGTGTTGGTACAAAACTCTGTTAAGTCATCTTTTGTCTTAAACTATGGAAGTAGTGAATAGATGTAAAAACAGGACGTGTAGAGTGAGCTTAGCATTTGGAAATGCAGTCAAAGCACTACCAAAGTTGAAGACTGCTTGAATTGTGTTAATGTTCTCTAATAAGCCTATTATCCATGTTTTTTCTAATTCCTTTTCAGCTCATATATATTTCTTTCCCTACCTTCCATCTTTATATTCTACTTAATTTTTTTTTTTTCCTTCAAAGAATCATTTTGTCAGTCTGATAATCTTTGTCCTCTTCTGCTTTGTGTGTGAGATTAAAAGATTACGTTCAAGATTCACAGTATGGGCACTCAAAGGATGTATATGAATGCATAATGATGTTTTGGGTTATATGAACATTGAGACAATATTTTTATTATTTTTGAGCAATATCAGATATGCTAGTTTTCTTTTTGAGGAGGAACAGATAATTTAGAGCACATCATTTTTGTACTTATATTTCCCCCACATGCATTTTTGCTCATTTATTGATGATAAATTTGATCTGCCCTTTAATTACTCACTCATTCAGCATTGTCAAGTCTTTCTGGAGTACTTCTGAGGTTGTCTTATGTTTTTACTACCTCGAATAATTTAGCATTAACAAGAGAATTGTTTACTCTTCTCATTTGCCTTCTATCCTTTAATAAATTCTTCATCAGCCAGAGGATATTCTTTCTTAACCAGTGACAACTTGTTTTCCTTAAATGCCATTGAGGGACTTTTCTAAATGACTTTATTTTATCATAACTAGCTTCCATAAAGTGTTTCTTCAAAACAGGTTCAGTGCAGTTACACTGCTCATAACAGAATTCTCTGAAGGCGGAAATTGGGCAAGCTACCTTGGCCAATTGTAAGCAATGGAGAGCTGGGAATTTCATATAGAGTTGATATGAAACATTTATATGTTAGGCATACTTAACTTAATATTGGCTGCATAAATTATTCAGCAGAGAAGGAAGAGGGGGGTGCTTACAATAGTGTATTAGACTAGCCTGATTGTTCTCATGAAATAATATGCACATGCAGATTAAAAAATATGAATAGGGATCCTAATTGCCACCCTTACCACTAGTTACTGAGATGGAAGAAAATCAGCAGTTATATTTCCTTTGCTGATAAGTTTTGGCTAGCAGTAGCAGCAAAACCAAGTCCCCCATGCCTATGTGTCAAACTTATTGTGTAACAACAGCATGAGATTTCCAGACTGAGCACTTCTGATGTGCTTCAGTGTGTGTGTGTGTGTGTGTGTGTGTGCACATCTGTGCTACCTAGAGACTACCTGCAAGTACCTGATTGCCTGAAAGGTCATGTGTGATTGTTTGGGGTTGGCTGTGAAGTAGGTGAAGAGCTTGTGGACCCTTGAGCACTGAGTGTTTAGAGTGAAAGTCCCTTTAATCCACTGAAAATCCACTGTTACATTTTCTTGTTCTGTCACAGTAACTAGATATAAAACGCCTGAAATCCCAGCAGACTGACGTGTGTTCATCAACACTAAAAATAACTTTACATTTTCTCTATATCTCACATTTTCTTAAGATTTTTTTTGTTGCTAATTAAATGTGCTAATGAAGAGGACTTCATGAAACAGGTTAATTCACATCAGAAGTCTGAGAGAAATAAAAGATAACATCTGCGACACAGTTCTAAACATGGTGTCAAAAATGTACCTGTCTAGTTTATGCCCTACCAAATTTGTTATGGGAAATTCTTTTTCTATCTGCCATGTGCAAGTTTGATTTGACTTGACTTCAGTGCCTGCCTGCTGAAGAACACTAAGCAAAAGGTGTTTGTATTTAAGCCCCTATGGTCTCTTTATGAAGTTGGTTTGTTTTTGTTCTTGGTTTGTTTGTTGTTGTTGTTTTTTTTTCTTTTTCTTTTTTTTTTCTCATTAGTAACAAGGATATTTTATGTTGGGTTTTTGGTTTTGCAGTACCATGAACTAACATATTTTTCTGTTATCCTTATGTATCTTAAAAATGGAAAATACTGTGCATTTTTACATTAAGCATAGTCGATTTTCTTCTTTCCTGGTAATAGAATTAAAACTCATGATCATTGTTGTCTTTATCACTTGGATGCAGTATACTGGTAGCTGATCAAGAATGATACGTCTGAGTATCATTTGTGTGTACATATTTAAGGTTAAAAAGGAGAAAAAAAATTAGTATTTTGTGTAAATCTGTACACTTTTACATCATTCAGAGCTCTCAATTAAACAGATTTGAACATGCTCATCACCTCACGGGACTGTAGCCAACATTCCTCAGCTAAGTGGATATATTTGTCTGTATTTTGTGCTGTCAGTTTGCTTTTATACCTTAATTTTTTTTTTTTTTTTAAGCCAAAATTTACAACAATGCCCATGAAAATGAAGGTATGGCATAGTTGATATGTACATATACAAATACTTTACAGAAATATGTATTTTTTTTGCAAGAGGGAACAAAATCTTTCAAAGAAGCAATCATATGGGGTAAATATTGAAGTAAAAATGAATACTTCAAATGCAAAGTAAAGATTAAAACAACTTTGATACCAGATATAAGCAAATTCTGGAGAATTTAGACTCAGCTCTAATGATAAAGACAGAAAACGGAGCATGACAGCAATACAATACTGTTGTATTTTAATTTATTTTTTATTTTTTAGCCATAAGCCAGATGCAAAATTTCTGACATGATTGCTTTTACCTGAGAAATGAATGCCCAGGTGAAATTTTTCTCACTAAAAATGCTAGGAAGTCTACTGATGTGGTGCTTTGACACCTATGATCATCTGCAAGGGCTGATGGCAATCACTTTTTAAAATATGGATGATTATATTTTCAAGAGTGGTGTTCTTGAACTCCTGCCTGTTATTTTTCCTGTAGCTAGCTGTGAGAAGAATACTTGAATTGTAAACAGAACAAATGTCATATGAAATTCATCAAGAAGTGAAAGAGGCAATAAACATAAACTTGATAATGTCATTTAATATACTTCTGCATTAATCGCTGTTTTTGACTAACTGCAGTGCATCTCTGAACCCATGCCCTCTGAGGTCATTAGCAGTGCTTCTACTGACTGCAGCAGGACTAGGAACACATTATTGAAGGGGGAATATTAAAATAAATGCCGCTGACTCAACAAGTAATTGAAGCTTTTGTAAGCTGTGAATTCTAGAAAACTGATACTCTGCTGTATCCTTTCACAAGCTTGAAATTATAACTTTTTGCCCCTCCAGTAATCTGGTGGTTTTCTATTTGGGAAATGTTGACACTTTTCTTTTTTAGGCTTCCAATGGAAGCTGAAATTGCAAGATGATTTTTATGTTGGTGAACAAGCTGTGAACAAGCTGGGCTTTTGCTTTATATGTGGCTGATTGCAATGCATCAGGAAATAAAATATTGTAGGCCTTTTGTGTGCATAGGGTATTGCTTAACTGCTGCTTTCTTCACCCTGTGGGTAAGGTGGTAGATGTGAAAGCATTAAAGTGCAAATTACTGTGTTAAAAATGTTTGTGATAGAGAATTAACAGCATAAGCATTGGCTTATGAAAGTAGCACTGGCAAGTGGCTAGCTAATGTTACATAAAATAACTGTAATAAAATAAAGAGCCCTCTAAACAAAACATTTCTTATAACATTTAAATGTAAAGGTCAAAACTTCATGAAATTTTAACTTTATGAAGATACGAGTTTGAACTGTTTCTAAAATTTAAGGACTCTGTAAAAATAACTGGATGAAACATGATAGTATTTTTTTTTTTTTTTAAAGCAATAATTAATTCCACAGAGATCTCCATGAAGTGAGATGCTATATGACACCTACAGGAGTGAAGACAGAGCTGAAAAAGAGTTTTTGTTAGCAAGTGTATGAGGGAAATGCATGAAGAAAAATTTGCAAAAATGGTTTGTAAAATACATGTTGTCTTTTCCACCATTTGTCTTTTCTCCTTTGTAATTCTTCTACAGAGAGAGTGCTCCAGCGTTAAAGACAAGTCTACAATGGGACAAAGGGTTTAGAAAGAAGGGAACCTCTGCCAACATGTGGTGCTCCTCTCCCAAGCATCTTCCAGTTTGCTCAGCTGTCTTATGGATGAAGTATCAAGTTGGCCTAAAATCGACTAAAATATATGTCAGTATTGTCCAAAATGAGACGTGTATGTAGGCTAGTGTTAATTTATAACATTAATTTAAGGATTTAATTTTAGCTTTTACCTCCAACAAGTTCTGAAATGAATATTGCTTGCATAAATCAAGTGTAAACAAGTCAGTGAGTGTCAGAGGGCCCTGCCCCATTTGGATGAGCTACTCCAGCCCCTTCTGGGCTGAGTTCTGTCAAATTCAGAGAGTAATACTGGCTTAATCCTCATGTTGGCATTGTTATAAATGCCTTGAAATGTTTGAGTTTTGCTGATCAGGAGTGATACAGAGGCTCAGGAATGTGAGACTGTATCTCCATATCAGTATCACACTGTTCCAAAATAATTGAGTAAAAGAGGAAGCAATTCCAACTCTGGGATGAGCGCACTGGCACTTGAGAGCTTCTGTCCTTGCTTTTAAAATGATAAAGCAAAATGCTTTCAGCAGCTTGCACCTCTAGAGGATTTGGACTATACTAATCTCACTGTTCCTCCATGCTGTTTGTAAAGCACTGAGGGTAGGTAGTGCTCCAGCTGAAGAAAACATTTACATCTGTTCACATCGACCATGTGTATGGTTTTTCTGAGGTCCATAGGGTGGCTTTAAACTAAGCAAGTGGAAGCACTGTGTTGCTGTCTTCACTCTTTCTGCATTCCCAAGCTCACTTGGACTTCTATAGGTCAGGGGATGGGATTATTGAATTGCAGGGACTCCAGTCAAGGCCTTTTATCATGAGTCAAGCTGAAGACCTAGTGGCTTTTCTGTGTCGTGCCAGGCAAGTCACAACAGTGCTGCAAGCAGTCCCAGACACAAAACATGTTTTGGGGTGGAAAAGAGCATAGCAGAACAAGAGCCTGAGGGCTCCTGGCTGTGAGATCATGGTTGCTTTGTGCTAGTGAATTTAGTCAGATCTGAGGGTAGTTGGATGCTGAGGCTTCCAGGTGGGAGAAAAGAATGAGGTGGAGGGTAGAAAATGAGTTTGGGGTGACTGATTTGCTTTCTTACCTGTGGCAAGGCTACAGGATGAGTTTCTCCCGCCAATCCATTTTTCACTTTGTTTTGGGTAAGGTTGACATGAAGGTAAAGGGAAATGCATAGCAAATGAACACAGAGAATGAGAATATAGTGCTAGCAAAATTAATTTGCTTGTCATATTGCATTGTAGTATGCAATATGCTTGAATTGTAAACAGTAGAACAACTGGCTGGTAAATTATTCACGTGTTCTCTTGCATGTACAGAGGGTAGAGAGAGTCCTTTTCCTTGCTTGATTTAGTCATTGCTGCTTCTTCACTGTTATTAGATGTTTCTGCTGGTCAGAAATATTGAAACATAATTATCCTAACACTGGATGACATATTCCTAGCTATTCGTAAGTATTTAAGTTATGAAATATAGCAGCTTCTGCTTTCCACCTTCCTGAAATTAGTTTCTCTCTTAATTTGCCTTCTGGAAACCACAGACATAAGACAGCAAACTGAAATCTTGCTGCTAACGAGGCTATACAAAATTTACCTCTGAAATTAATATAGGTGACAGCCATTTATGCTGGGGGAAAAAAAATCCAGACAGAAAAGTCTTAGTTTTCTAATTTGCTCACTTTTATCATTGTAACTTTCTCCTTCAAGTTACACTGATAATATTTCTGTCTGATAATATCACTGCCTGATAATGGCCTGTCTTTTGAAATCTCTGGTTTTGGTACACAGGAATTATTAGGCTGCCAGTTGGTATTAATATATTATTTATAAATAAAATAACAAAACCAAATCAAACCCCAGAGAGCACAGAATATGTATTTCCCTTTGAAATGGCCTGTTCCCAAAACAGAAATTGTCCCTGCATGAAGAACAATAGGTTCTTGCCTTTGATAACAAAGTTGTATTAAGAACAAAAGTTCCCCATCTGAGTTTAGGCTATGACTTTTAACTCTTTTTCCTCTATTATGCAATGCCAGTAAGACAGAATCCACAATCCCCAGCCTTTCTGGATTACTATTGTAATTACTGTAAGTTTTCCAGCGTAATTACTGTAAGTTTTTCAGCACAATTTTCACCAAATGCAAGGTTATAGAAACAAATGTTCTGTGACAATGGGTCTGTTTTGGCAAAACTTTAATCAAAGGTTTCGCTTAAATTCTACCATGGAATTCCTACCCATTCCTTCCTCTTCCCTATTCCTGAATACTTTTTATATTGGTCTAATATTTACAAATTTCTCTCGGTGCTTGGAATTCAAGAGTCTTTTCTAACTCTTTGAGAGCTGAAATCCTTTGAGCAATTAATTATGCTGAGATTTATGTTTTGTTTTGGTGCAAATGGAAAACAAACATTGAAACTTTACCATGCAGAGGTCTGGTTTTGCAGCAAATTTTAAAGAGGACAGCTGCAGGAGGAGCCTTCCTGCTAATATAAGACACTCACCTATCACTTCATATTCTTAAAATGTCAGAGTGTGTAGGTGGAAGGGCTGATGTTCTGCAAGATGTGGCAAACCTTAACTGACAGGAGAAATCTACTATGGATAGGTTTATTAATGGCAAGGTCAATGATTGAGGCTAAGACATGTGCAAAGATATTCCTTTTGAAGAGTAACGGGTAGGAGTGTATTTCTGTAACTGTGTGCTTTGTTCTGCTTCTCCCACTCTGAAATGAAGCCTGAGTACATTTGACTACTTACCATACAGAGTTTATTTGTGGAAAAATGTGTCTACAGTTGTAAAGCCTCAGCATTATCCACTTCTCTTCCTTTAAAATACTGTGAAGTAGAATTACCCTTCTGCAGTACTCTGTCACATTCGGTTTCCTTGATTCCCTGCAGACCACAAAACAGAATGGCAAATTCACAACTGCATTTGTAAAAGAGCATCCCTCTGTCATTTCTAATTCCAGTACTGCCTCTTCCTATGATCTGGGTGCTCCAAAGTGGGAGGGATGTCTGGGGGCCCTGTCCTATGCGTCTTGACAGAATAGCCTGTGCCAGCGCACTTACTAGGACATAGTGAAAACAGCTAGGGAGTGGCAAGGTTTCATGGGTTAAATTCTTAATTCAGCCAGTAGTAATCCTAACCTTTTAGTTGTATTTATCTACTAACCAGAGTGCAAACTTTTACAGAAACATCAGAATTTGGAGGGTTTTTTTTTTTTTTTTTTTTTTTTTTTTTTTAAATTAAGATATTATCTGTTCCATTAAGCCTTATTTCTCATATTCCTTGAGCTGTGTGAGACTAAAAAATGTATTGTAACAGTATGAATCTACTAGGAGCATGGAGAATAGGAACGCTGTGTATCACTGATGAAAACTACAAACACTAGTTAGGAGAGGAAGGCCTATAAAGCCCTGTTATAGGTAGTATTACGATTTTTCTATGGTATTAGATTCTTTCTGAACATACAGGAGTAAATTATGCTCAAGGCTACATCCTTATGCTCAAGGCTACTAGATCAATCTTGCATACTGAACTGTAGCACTATCCAAAGACCACCTCAGTTAAGCAACTCCAGTGCTATTTTCTGTGCTGTTACATAGTGCAGTGAAAGAAGAGTGGTCATCTTCTTTGCGTTTCAGTATTCTCACTCTTATGTTGGTAGATCTGTGTTAAATTCTTCCTTTGCACAAGAAATTTCGATTTCACAGTTTTTTTGTTTGGTTGGTTGATTGGTTTGGTTTGGTTTGGTTTTGTTCCTTTCCTGGTCCGTGTCACAGAGTGTAATCTTTGCCAGTGAAAACCCATGAAGTGCTGAGACAGTTATGGTGGAAAGGAGAAAAATGGAATCAGAAACTGTGCCTTAAAGTGCTCACTCAAAAGATGTTATTTTATTGGCATGTTTGAATACTCCATTGGGAAACATTTAAAGGAGTTAAATATGCAGGTTTTGTTTATAAAGCTTTAAGGTTTAGCGACAAACTTAAAGTGGAGTCACAGCAGATGGGAACTTATAGAAGAAGCTACTATATTACTTATATCAGTACTACCAACTGCCAGTATATTTATGGATTAATTTATAACTTACCTCCTCAGTTGTGAATACACAAATCATGAAGCAGATGAATAATTCTGCTTTTCAGAGTAATTAAAACTAACATTATCTAACTTAAATAGATTGAAACAACTCTATAGCAAACATAAATAGCTGCAGTGTTTCAGATGATTTCAATAAATTTAGGCCAGTCTATCAGCCTGGGATTCACTGCAAATGTCCTTTCTACATGAAGTACACAGACACTGTAGGAACAATCTGATTAATCTGGAAGGTATATAAAACACCACAGGCTCATACATACAGTAATTCCATTACTCACACTGCAATCCTGAGATATTTTTCTATGACTAAAAATATATCGTTTTGAATTGTTACATCTCTTCACCAGTACAGGTGTAACTGGTGACCCTTCATTCAGGCAGTTTCTCTGACACTTTTTCCCTATGCTGTGCTTACTATCAGCACACAGTATTCAAGCATTATATATTTCAAGAATCCTTTTGTGACAAAATGCATTAGATCAGTCAGGCCTTTCTAATGTATAATGTGTAATTAATCCTTCTAAAATGTATATCTCATTTCTGAGAATATAAAGTGTTTTTTACCAAAATTAAATTTGAGAAACTTAACAAGGGAAAAGTTAGTGGTTTTTTCCTATGCGTAAATTCCAAGAACAATTAATGTTATTTATCAGCATAATTTTACTTTTAGTATTACTAGTACCTCTGATGCCTGATGAAGATTATATGACCGAAATGTTAAGTGATTATAACCTAAGAAGAAGCTTGGGATGGGTAGGGGGGAGGCATTTGTATTAATGTTACATCTATGTTCTTCAAATTATTGAATCTTCAATGCCTATGACTTGATATCCAGACTGATCGTAGTATATTCCAAAATTGTTACAGGCTATCAATGCGGAGTTAGAATAGCAGGTTTATCAAGTGCCTTTCAAACATATGCTGAAGAATAAAAAGCTGTCATTTGGTGTAAGTCAAATGAGAGATGGATGATATAATTCTTATGCTGATGAAATTATGGTATCCTTGAAATATATGTCACAGAATACCTCAAACATAGGAAAATTATATTTATACTTCATCATTGAAAAGGACATCATTATGAAATTATTCTTTTTATACGCAGGAATCCAAATCAGTAATTCACTTTGTTATAGTGCATGAATACACATCAAAGGACAAAACATGATAATATTTTAATAGAGACAGAGGGTAATTTTCAAGAAAAGAAATTAATCAGTTATGAAAGATAATTGAGAAATAGGAATATTTTTTTAGATGGTCCATTAGCATCTAATTGCATAAGCTTGCAACTGTGCAGGCAGATATAAAAATATATAAGAATATATGATAAATGAAAGGAGGAAAACTGACAATCAAGACTAGCATCCCAGAAATGTAGGCAATTTGTTAGTTATGCCAGAACTCCTGGGATTAAATACACGGATGAAGACTAAAGCGTAATAGGAAATTTAAGTATATGAGTAACAGAAAGAATTCTAGCTCTGCTTTCTGCCTCTACTTTTTTTTTTTTTTACTACTTTTTTTCCCTTATATTAATATAAATTTGAAGGGGGAAAGAGTGTATTTCATCAATATAGTTACTGAAAGTACAAAAATTCACACAGTAGAGTTGTTAGAGTTCACAAGCAAACTCGCATCAAAAAGTTTTTTGGGCTGCCTGAGGAAGTGAGGAGAATGCAGGAAGAATACCTGGAAGGGAAGAAAGCTAAAGCTGTGTTGTTAGTTTGGTGTTTGAAGGTAGAGAGGAATGACTGGTCATTGATTTCCAGTACAGTTTTTGAATAGATGGTGCAGTTTTCAATAATAAATTATTTAAAAATCACAGTAACAAAAAAAGAAATAATTGAATTGCTAAACAACCATAAAATAGTTAATTGAGAAGATGCATCTTTTCTGATTATTCTACAAGTTTGACTGATGAAGGCAAAACTGTTAATGTAATTGTTTTTATAGAAAATATGAACCTGATACTAGTCAGCATTTGAACTATGAATTAGAACGATATAAAAGTCACCTGATGCATAATGAGGGGATTTTAAACAGGGTAATTGACAAGTAGGTACTTTGGTTCCTGGAAGTCAGTGACATTTGTCATTAAGTGCTTTTTGAAAGTATTTAAAAGAAAATAACTGTCACTAGCATTTGACACAAAAGTCAGCAATCAGACAATATGACAAGACAATATGAAGCCATATGTCAAAGGCAGAAGTTCTTAGTAGGCTACAGTGATGAGAAGGACTAACAAGATTATTAGTTGTAGAAAGCGAGGGTGCTTCTAATATAGAGATGAGGTTATCCTTCATGATCAGCAGAGCTCTCCTTTTTTACAGAGTACTACACCAAATCCTGGGACAATAATTCAAAGTAAATCTTAATGGAACATGTTCATTTAGTGGGGGCAGGGGATTAGAAAATAGGTCTTAATGAGTGGTTTCAGGAAAGTGAGTGCTGACTTTATTAAATCACTCAACTTTTTAAACTTTTTTCTAATGCTTTTTATTTTTTTATTTTTATTTTTATTTTTTTGAGATAATAGTGAAAACAATACATAAGTGGTATAATGTGTGGGTTAGGGTTGATCTTCTACTGCTAGCAATCTTGAAATCAGGACTAGCATGCATTTCTTGAAGCTGAACATAAAATTCTGTTAGAACATTAGCCTGTCTGTCTTCAAACAATATCTCTATGCTCAAACTCTGCTTTGTGTTGTTTGGAATAGTAAACTATGCATTACTAGCAGAAACCTTCCACATTCCTTATAAGTGTGAGTCTTCCCCCTGCTCCCAAACCAGCAACTCATTTGTGTTCTGAACAAAATAAGGCTTAGAGAGGAGTCTAAAGGTGAAATCCCATAAATAGAAAACTGCTAGAGTCTGTTCTTTAATCAACAAATATACAGAAATGTCCTTTCTTCTGACTTTATAAGAAGTCAAGATACTACAATTCTTTATGCATGCTCTTGTCTCTATGGAGACAGCCACTCTAATTTTAGGGAATACTCTTTGCTTCTCCTGTTGAATTAGGTTTTAAATAAATCTGTGTAGTACTGCTGGTGTCTGTTGCATTGTCATCAGGAAAAATCAAAATATAGCTGAAGAAAATGTGCACATCAGATATGGAGAAAGCTAGTGAAATTTTAAATATGAATAAAACTGAGAAATTCAAACTTTATGAGGAAACTCTGTGCTTGACTAAATGAACTGTCAATGGTTTTGTCTTAAATAGTAGTCAAGTCTATGAAGAAATGGATCTCCTTTAACTGAGATATGTAAGAGACCCCCTCTCCCTTGATATTTATATTGTGAAATAATTAAAATGTAGTGTCATATACACATGTAGAAATGAAGTAAAAAACAACTTAAGGACACAGGCAGTGTCATTCAGTTTTACAACTAGTTAACTTGATCAGTGTTTATAATAAAGTTGAAGTTAACTGAATAATGTAATTTATGGAACCTTACCTGTAAAAGCCATCCAGCCTGTACTGAAATAGTAGTGCCAGTGAGGTGCGTACAACAAGCTGAGGATTCAAAATGAGGTGAATTGCCTTATCATGTCTCAACTGTCAAGAAAATATCAGCAATGCAATAGAAGCATCCAACTCTTAGACTGGGAGCAAGAGCTCTACTTCTGCCAAGGCTGAAATGGGGACTGTCAGTATTGGGCTGTCAGAATTTGCACCAAAAGTTGGTGTTTCTGAAAAACTAAGGAGACAGAAGAGAGCTTTCAAGAATTCTGGTGGCAAGAATGGCTGCAGCCAAAGTTTTAGATGAAATAACCATCTACAAATATTTCTGGGCACTCTATCACTATTGAGGATCTTCATAACATAGCGTAGAAATGTGTCCAAATCTTGAGAGAAAAAAAATAATCTGTATTAGTGAATGTAAAAGGAACAGTTGTAATTTGCACTAAGCTATATTCAAGAAGTTTCAGTGCCATCAAGAGTAACTGAACCAATGAATGGATTTGGTAATAGCAGGAGGGCTAGAGAAGTAGTTGCTTGTATGTGCATGTTGGTTTTTTCATAACTGGGCAGCAAATTGCTCTCAGCAGCCCAGTGTCCACACTCATGTTGACTTATCTCAGGCAGTAAACAAATTCCCATCCATAGCACTGCATGTCTGTGCAATTATATTAACAAAGCTTCTTGAATTACTTCTGTAGGAACTAGAAATGATTATAAAACATGAAATCACAAACAGTGTATTATTATAATGTTCTTAAACTAATAATGTAGAACTAGCAGCGTTTATCCAATCATTCTTTTTGCTTAGATTAACTTCAATGAATATCATTTTTTTGGGTTAATTTTTGTTGTATTTGAATTTGGAGTGTTTTTCTAGGTGTACAAATATTTATGAAAGGATAATGTATCATGTAGGAAACAGCATCATAGAAACATATAGATGGAAAAGGATCTTCAGAGAGAAAGTAATAATGCTTCACTTAAATTTGCTAATAAGGAATGCAGGATAACTATTGCAATACAAATAGCTAACATAGATTTCAAAGTATTTGGTTTGAATTGATGTGAAAACAGTGGTTCATTTATACTGGCATTCAATAAACTGAGTACTTCAAAAATATTGTAACTGAAAGTAAAGTTGCTGTTAACACCTTAGTTGGGAATGTGTCAGGTTCCACATTTTCAAGAATAACTTAAACACCTCAAAAAATAATTCTCACTTAACAGGATTTGAGTATTTTAAACTTTTTCATTTATTTCTGGAAGAGGGCAAAACACTTTAAGTTAAATGAGGATAAGTCTACCAGTAAGAGTGGGCATTAGATCTTCAAAGAGATAAAATTATCTGAAAATTTAAACCTTTTACAATGTTATTTATTTCCTGCACTGAAAAGGGCCTTTGTATGTAGCTTCTGAGCATTTCAAATCACTATGATAATGCAGGCTGTACCCAGTTTAGAGACTCATTTGCTTTGCACAGAGGCATAAAGTAGCATTTATGCCCTGAGCACATTGAAAGCTGAACACCTCTCTAACCTGGCCTTTACTGTCCAGTCCCACCAACGAAGAAAGAAGAGGTACAGAAGGGCTTGAAACAGAGACAAGAATGTATCAACCTTTTCTCACATTTCTGAGAGGATATTTTTAATTGAGTGTCAAGAAAGAGATATATTCAGAATATTTTGTTTCACTATCCAAATCCCAGAAAGGGAAACAGGACCAAATTGCTTTCAAGACACTTCTAGTGTTTTCTGTGAATTAAATCTTGCAAATGACTATATCTTCTTGAAATCAGAATAGAGTGGTTCCAGAGTGAGGCTAGTATGTGCAGTCAGTCTTCCTCTTTTCTGCTTATACTCTAACAAACACAGTTATTTCCCATGCATGCTGGCTGACCTGTTACAATGCTTTTATTCTCGACTGGAGGTGTATCATATTAGAAGCAGGAGAGGATCCCCCAAAGGGTACAGTTGGTGGCAAAACAAGAAAGACTGGAGACCTGGCAGCAGAACAACACACTGCTGGGAGAGCATCTGTGCTTCAAAATGTGCTGTGGGGCTGTGTTGTGGGAAGGTGAGAGATGGAAGCTCCTGGCTTAAATCTCACACAACATCAGGAAGAATTCTTAATGTCTTAAATGTATCTTAACAGGTTCAGTTAATTTAGTTCTATTTTGACAGGGTCAGTAGGAACTGATTTTTTCCTAGAGACTGCCAGAGATGTCCTTAGACTCAGATACTCAGAGAAGACTTGAGGCCACATGCTGAAAAGCCAGCCTTGTGTCCTCCCCTATGCTGTGCTGCCTTCTGTTGCTCTCCCAACTGGCCCTCTGAACTGTTAGGTCATGTCCCTCTCTAAAGTATAGGTAACTCTTGGCATGGAGGTTTGGGCTGCTCTGATCCCTTTATTCCTTTTGATGCTTCTTCTGAAGTGGCATTTCTGTTTACAAAAAGAATCTGGACTATTTACTTTTTATCTTAAACTAATGTATGTCTGGTGGATTACAGTGGGAGGGGCCTTACATGGCTGTATGTGCTCTTGTTTTCCCAAAGAGCACCTGACTGAATGTAGCTCTGAAGAAAGCCCGGATCCTTCTCTGACAGCAGGGATTAGGGTCTCATGTGTCATGATATATACAGTAAGTATGTTGAAAGAAATGCTGTTTCAGTGTCTCAGATGTTTATGAAAAGTCCAACAGAGAGTGGTCCTGCATGTGCTATCACTTATACAAGTAAAAGACAGGAAAAAGACAGAAGTGTCCCATGGAAAGCCCAATCCACATCTGCTACTGACTTTTCTCAGCCCAGTACCTTAACTCTTCCTGCAAAGCCACTGAGCAATCAGAACCCAACTGCCAAACAGACTCCATCCCAAATCCATTAACTGTGTGGAAATCTCTGCAGATCTGATGTTATAAAATGTTTGCACATCATCTATAATATTTTTTTTCTGAAAAGATTATGTGGTCAGTAGTAACTTTAGAAGACAAAATTTATAATATCACTAGGCAGGAGATCAATATTATACATAGCTTCGATGAGTGTGATTTTTTTTACAAAGGAGTACCTTCGGTTTAATCTAGCTGTTGAGATTAAATATTATTCTTATGAGAAGGAAAATAATTATGAAGCCTGATGATATTTGAATTTGTAGGCTTTATTTGGTTGTTATCAACATGAAACTGGTGTGTGATCAGAAATGAACCCAGGGGGTTTTTCTCTTCTGTGAGAAAGTGAAAAATATGTCTTCAATTTCATAGAACAAATAAAAAAGACCCAGAACAAACAAGACATTTTTTTTCTGTAATCTGATCTAGCTTAACAGCAGAAAAAATCTGTATTACCTGCATATTCTCATACCTAACAGTAAATACATTAAGAACAATATTGAAGACTGAAATCTGCATTTTAAGTGTTTTTCATCTTTTGTTACAAGTATGTGGTTAAATTCAAAGTTACGTGTCATTTAAATTAAAAAATAGTACTTTTATTTCATTGCAATTATTTTCCAGTAAATTATGTTATAGCTTTCTTCATATTTTTAATGTTTTAAGGGGAACAGCGCAATACATTTTACAAAAAGAGCCATGTATCAAGATCAAAAACCATCAAATGGAACGGTATTAGAACAGATGAGCGGAGCTGGTGTCAAATAGCCTTATCATTCTGTTAGCAGGGTGCTTCGCAGTCACTCCTGGCTGCTTTACAGAGCAGAGGGTATTTCTGTGTTAGATGGAAAAGAAGTGTATTTCTGTGTTAGATGGAAAAGAAGTGTTTTGTTTGGTTTTATTAAACTCTCTTAAGAATCAGGAAAACTGTTTGTATTTACCATGTTTGTAATGCATCAAATAATCCTGATGGATTTTTGGCTGCCATCAAGGTAAAGGAGTCCTCACCCAACAATTGTAAATTTACTGGGAATCTCTTGGCTGTGAATGTGGTAGTGTTTTACAGAATGAAAGGCTGTAGGTGAATGTTTGGTTTGAGCTAAAATTCAGCATAGCAGTCTGAGTTGCTTGCTGCTATTTTTTTTTTTTGCAATTTTAAATAGGAATGCAAAAGTGCAACTACACAGTAAATACCTTTCTAGGTATAAGACAGAGGGGTGGGTTGCTGTTTCACTCTGATCTGTGTTGTCCTTGTATTCTCATCAAAATGCTCGTGGAGCTCATGGACTGGTGCTGTGATGCTGCACCTTCCCCATGAAACTCCCAGCTTTGATGTGAGAAAGAAGGTAAATATGTCCAGTTCTGGACAACCTGTGTAACTGAGGGATTTCAACTCAGAGACATTTGGTCTTTTCTGCTGGGGGGATTAAGAAGACAAATTTCTGAGAAATATTTAAGTAATTTTTTTATACCTGAACATGAGCTGATATTTGGAAGGCTTCATTATTGCTGTCTGTGCTGCCCTTGTCTCATATATATTCAGGAAAATAATATATGCAAGATATGCATAGAATCATAGAATGGCTTAGGTTGGAGGGAACCTTAAAGATTGCTGAGCTCCAACCCACTTCTATGGGTAGGGTTGCTGCCCACAAGATCAAGCTGCCCCGGGCCCATCTAATCTGGCCTTGAATGCCTCCACCTTCTTTGGAAAAAAAAAAAAAGGAGGAAAATTGGAGAAAAGGAGAAAATATTATTATTGCATTATTGCATTATGATTTTGTAGGCTCAGCTTTAAATAGAAAGTGTTGTTGGATGACAAACTCTGTGCCCATTAAAACAAAAATATTTTAACATACATATCTATTTTCGTTACAAATATATAAACACATGCTTTTAATGTTACTCTGCTTTGGTATGACAGCTTTTCTCTAACAAATTAATAGAATGGCACACGATAAAGACAGCTGTAGCAGCTGTGGTGTCCCTTAAAGCTAATTTCCCTGCAAGGTTTGCCTTTAGCTGTAAGGCTGACATTCAGCTTACATCAGTTGTCCTGTTGCTACAGGGATGGTTTGCATATGTTGTGTGGAAAGCTGACATGTAGAGAGGCCAGCTTCAACATTGCCTTTGGGCTATCTTCTTACTCTTTGGAGAAAACAGATGCCTTTTTAGTCTTTTATAACTATGCATTACACATTCACTTATTTTTCTTGGGATTTTGCTTTGGCAAATAAGGATGCCATTGTTTTTTTTTTTTTTCTTTTTTTCTTTTTGGAAGTCTTTATCACTTAAAATATTTTCAGAGTTCTCTGAATGAAGTCTAATTGACAGTGTAAATGTTATGAAAATTGTTCAGGAGTCCCATTGTGTGTTGGAGTGAGCATGCCTATGATCTATATTTACTGTAGAAGAAAGGAAATATGCATGCGTTTAGTCAATTTATGTTTGTTGTGCAAGAATGAAGTTCTAAAGCTCAAATTTGTTTTTGAGAATGGAGAAACTATTTCAAACTGAATTTGGTAATTTTTGAATTAGAGTACTACATGAAGGTGGAATGTAGAACCCTTACCTGCCTGTAAGCCCTTCTAGGAGGATTGTTCTTAGTGTTGGTTTTTGTTTGTTTGTTTCCCTCTCCTGTCCTTTGTCAGTTAAATCTGATCTGGATATAGGGGAAAAACTCAACTTCAGTGATATTACTATCATGGAAAATAGATTAGGGTTTCAGAAGGCTCTGTGACAAGGGAAAAGAGGGGGAAGTGATATTTACTAGGTTCCTTCTGAGAAAGATTTATGCTTGGAAGAATTTTTTGTCAATGAAGTAACGTTTTCTGTGCTGGTGCCCCTAGAAAACAGTGATCAGTAGGTTATACTTCATGAAAATAACAGCTTAAGGACAATTTCATAGTATATGATAGTGCTGGCACAAATGGAGAAATTTTTAGGTTCTTGTTTCTAGATATGTATACAATACAAGGGTATGTATGTGTTTCTGAGACAAATATTATTTTTTTTTTATTATGCATTCATGTTGCTATTTGATTGTAACTAGAAGAATAGAACTACCTCAGAATTCTATGCACTTAACTAAAATACTGATAAACAGATTTTTTCAAATAATAAGCTTTATTAATTAACAATTTTATAGATGCAGTAAACAGAAATATGCAAAATCTATTATTCCTGTTTATTTGGTCTTTGATATGCCACAGGACACAGATACATGTTTCCCTAGCTGAAAAAAAATACTTTCTTGCTACAGGAGTTCAAAATTCACAGTTTTCACTATTTCCTATTGCCAGTATATTGAGACATGGAAATATCCAAACTGCAAATTCTTTGTGTGTGTGTTTCATTCAAGAACTTATCTGCTAGAACAGGAGAGGAAAAATGTTAATAATCTTAAGAGTATTCTGTCTCAAATAAAATGCTTTTCGAAAGGGTCAAAACCACAAAGTACATCAGAGAGCTTTTTGGAAGAAAGATGAGAGTGGGGAAAATGATCTGGAATTGGCCTATGAATTCAAGGAGGAGAAAAAGCAGAAATCTCTTTAATGTTTTCTGAAAGCTTGAGAAAATCTGAACAGTATTCTCAACTACTTTTGGCTATAAGTCAAAGACTCCAAGCCTTCTCAAATAAGCTAGTAAGAAATGTGATCTTGTCACTGCTCAGTAATAAATAAAGGAAAAAAATGTGAGTTTGTGAGAAAAGTGCATCCTGTTGTTCATCTTCATGGCAGGCTGTGGTGTAACGTTTTCAGGCTTCTCTGCTTGTAAGTCCGCATGGGCTCTGAGGAGATTTTGCCCAAATGTTCTCTGTAAACCTAACTCCTAATTTAACCTCTTCATAGAGATGTTCACATATGACTGACAAACTGTGTTCTATTTGTGCTTCTATCATTGACCTTTAAGGTGGTTTCTTGTTGCACAGCATCTGCTGTTGCTCATCTACTATAAAGGTATTTTATGTATGGTTCTTCAATCTTTTTCTAATTATTCTTTCAGAGGATATCTTTTTGTTCTCTGACAATCAGTGAGGAAATATTTACAAAAGCTTTTGTTATAAGACCACAATCTTCCTTCTTCTTGTAATACTGATTTAAAAAGTTATGCTATCATTTGTGGAGTTAGAAGGATTTTTCCCCATGTAAGTCATTTCTCATTTCTTGACATTACAATTCCTTTGCTATTTTAATAAGTGGTTGTTGTTATAAGGTTCTGTAACTCTTCTCTGTTGGTCTTCGAGGTCACTGGAAAGTTTTGTTACTTCAATTTAGAAGTTCTAGATTTGATATTTGACTCATGTCTCTGAGCTCCAGAGTTCTTAGTTGGGAAACTGGTGAAAAAACCCAGATCCACAAAAAGGATCATTTACCTGAAGTGATCAATAAAATGGATTGTGCCTTTCTTTTGTGCTTCTTGTCTTCAGTAGGTTTTTTTCTTCTACTCTTCAGTGTGGTAGATTGTCTTGAGTTGAAGTGATAGCCTCAGGCTTGCTGTGATGCATTTCTGCCTGCTCTGGGCTGCCTTGGCCATATGGGATTTCTCCACATTTGTTTACATTATGTTGGAATAGAAAACTTTTTTACATTAGAATGTGAAGTCTGAACATTAGAATTAAATAGCTCTGGGAAATTAAAGAGATCTCACCATTCTGAACTTAGAAGGAGCAAGTCTACTCACTGCATAACTATATTTATTCCTTTAAGGGAGGTAAAACTCGTGCAGGTTTGGTTTAACACTGCATGCTTTAGAAATGTGATATTATCTTGAGGAAACTTTGTAATACAGACCAGACATGAAAATAATTGCTGTCTGCTCTAACTGGATAAAGAGATCTCACAACTGTCTTTTTCATATTTTTAGGCAAATATCCCTTGTGATTTGCATGGAGATCTGGACCTGGCACCTTGCACCTAAAGAAGTCCACTGGTCAGTATTGTAGTAACAGCTGGGGATTGCTTTGCTTCTTTCAGGAGATCTACGTATCTTGTTGTCTCAAAACACTTGGATTTTATAAAGTGATAACATGAGTTTGAAAAAGGCTTGTGAGTTAATTTTGAAGTTGTATGTAATAGCTGGAGTAATGATCTCCATAGGGCTTCTCCATGAATTAAACTTTCAAGAAAGTCAATGGCAGATTTATCTGAAATATAAGTGAATAGGATCTGTAGGTTTTAACCAAAGCAATATTATAAATAATCTTATTTCTGATAATTGTATTAATCATAACTAGCTCTTATTAACAACCTGAGTGATTTTTCGTTTCTAGACTTGAATTTCCATTGCCCATCTCCTGTGTTCTGGAATAGTTTTCATCTCATGCACTTGCTTCCTGCAGTCATTTGCCTCCAGACAGATAGGAAAGTAACTCAGCTCGTGTAATATGCAGTCCCCACAGAGCACTCAAGTTCTTTCCCTCTTTATTCATTCTGGTGAAGCACAGGCTCTCTGTGCTTTGTTGCAGAACTATTTCTTCTTTTGTAAGTGCTACATAGGTAGCAGAAGGAAACAGGAATTATTCTAATTACTTGTTATTTTTGTCTTGGAAAAAAATGTGTATTTTGCTGCAAACATCAGCATTTGGGAGAACAAAAGCAAACAAAAATCAAACCCAAGTTTTACTTTCCATCTCTCTCTCCCTTTCTCTCTTTATATTTACCTATTTCAAACCTGAGTTCTTCATCAGTTAAAGTTCTGGAACACACCCTGAATTTGCTCCCTGGTAAAGAAATCATCAGTGTGTGTTAAACGAGGGTTAGAATTTTACCACTGACTGAACATGAGAGCAAATTAGCTACTCATAATAATTAGCTATAATTTTTTTCAACCTAATTTCACACAAATTGAACTTAAACCAACACAGTAATATGCATCTATTTAAATGTCCACAGAGCTGTTGTACTGGTCAGTATTCTAGAAGAAATACCTTAAAAGGTATTTAATGTCAACACTAAAACATTTACTGTGTGCATAATGAAAAAGCAGTAAGTTCCAAGCTCTGTCTATGAGTTAGATTGACCCTATCCATTGCATGGATTTTAGAAGAATTCAAAGTTCTGAGGTATCCATTGTCCTAATTTGCTCCAGCTGAAGTCAGTGAATCTAACCAAGCTGCCAGTGCAACTGGGGTGATTCAGTCTTCTCCTGGTCGCTCCAGCTGAGAGAAGGAAGTGGCATGCAGAAGCAGAGTAAGAACTTTGAAGTTTTTTCGTTGTCAGTGTTTTTCGTGAGTTACTGTTTTGATAGTGGAAGAGAGAGCTCAGTTCTAAGGGGTGGCAGAATTTATCTTAGAGAATGAGTAAATAACATAATAGCACACACCATACAGTAAGTGAACAATGTTGCTAAAGCGCTCTACCGCTGCTGAGCTGAAGGTGAAAAACAGTTTCAAAGTGCAAAGCAAACAGAAACGGGGAAATACTACTATTGCTCTGGTGATTGGTTTGTCTGAAACGAGGAAAGCTGCTGGCTGTTTGGGAATTAGTTTTAGATTATTGTCAACATACTGGCTGTGAAGAGGGGCTGCACATTTAGCCTAAGCTTGGGTGCTAGAGTTAACTTCAGGTTGAGTACACCTGTTTTATCTAAAGCCTTTTCTTACCTCAAAATCTGACGTTTGATTTCTCTTGAATCCCCTTGCTGTTTAAAGCTCTCATTGCTGGCTACTGGTCTAAAAGTAGCTGTAATCAGAGTGGGCTGTGCTGGTGAAGAGCTTGGCTTTTTCTTTGCCTTCACTTTGACACCTCTTGGGTCACCTTCTCTCTGTTGCTTTACTTCTGATGACTGAGAGTATTCAGGTAGATGTTTACTACCTTCACTTGCTCAGTACCACTAAAGGATTCCTTCTTTTTCAGAGAGAACAGTATTTAAAGGGGTTATAAGAAAGAAAGGAACAAACTCTCCAGCAGAGTCTGTTGTGATAAGATGAGGGAAAATGGTTTTGAACTAAAACAGGGAGGATTTAGACTGGATATAAGGAGAAAGCATTTTACAATAAGAGTGGGGAGGCACTGGCATAGGTTGCCTAGAGAGGTGGTGGAAGCCCCATCCCTGTAGACATTCAAGGTCAGGCTGCACCAGGCTCTGAGCAACCTGCCTGAGCTGTAGGTGTTCCTGTTGATTGCAGAGAGGTTGGACTAGATGGTCTTTAAATATTGCTTCCAACTCAAATGATTCTATGATTCCTGTAAATTTGGCAGTAAATGAAAGTATTTGCCCAGAAGGAAGAGGCTGGTAGAACTCCACAACACAGGCTATTAGGGCACTGGTGATTTTTATTTACACCATCTCCATGCAAACATGTAAATACTGCAGTTTTACTGAACACTACTCTTCTTCCCAGTGGAGGCTACTCTGTAAATGAAACAGGAGACTTGCTCTTCCATGAGGCTGTAGCAGAATACTTCTACAGTTTTCTTTTTTTTTTCCATTAGCTTTGCCATATTCTGACTGATAAATTACCCAGGGAGCAAGGGAGAAAGAAATGGTTATCTATCAATGGTCATCTATCAATGGTTATCAGCTATCTTTACATTCTGAAACAAGAATTTGGCTTTCTGATCCAGCAAAATATATATATTCCCTGGGAATCATTCTGCTTCTCGTTAGGACTTGGTCACTTCCAGTTATAAATACATCCTTTCCTTGCTCTGGGACGAGCATGTTCTGGTTCTCTGAATTGTTTTGGCTGCGGGAGAGAGTAATGCTGTCATCCCAGTTAGCTGGGGAGGAGACCTAGCCCTGGTATTCAGCTTTTGACACCTGATCAGATAAATCAGTGCAGAACAACTGATATGCTACCTGCTGGGCCACAGCGCAGGAGCTGTTCCTTTTTAAGAAGATCCAGGGTGTGTTTGGCATGCTGATGGCAGCACTGCAACAGGCAGTGATCTTTTCTAAGAATCGTGGCTTCAGGTGTCTGAAAGCAGCATATACGCATTCATGTTAGTTTTTATTCCACATAAAATGGTAGTGAAATTTAAACAGCGGTTGTAAAGTTAAGGCAGGTCCAGGGATCCATTTTCGTGTATGAGCAAAATGCAAACCCTTTGTGGAATTGATGTTCTTTTGAAGCTGCGACAAGCAGCTCTGATGTTCATGCAATACCAGCGGTGCAGATCAGACCTGCTGACAGGGGTTAATGAGGTGGCATTATTTGGTGCTAAACACCCTTTTGCTTCTCTGAAATATTAGCAGAGCAGTCGTGCACGTTCACTGGCTAACAGTGTGTGCGCTCTATGAAGAAAAAATAAACCTGTATTAGTGGACATTCTTGGGACTCATTTATTTATTTATTTCACGATGAAGTACAGTGTTGCAAGTCTTACAACATGTGACATGAGGGTCTGAACTGTCAGCTTTGCTAGTGAAAGTACATAGGACCAACCAATTATCTTAGTGTTACTTAAATCTCTAGGTTTTTTTTGCTGATTGCAGGGTCAAGTGGGTGAATTAGCTGTCTGAATCTCTGATATGCTGGGCATTTGCAGGACTTCAGGAAACCTAGAGTTAAGTAGCTGAGTGACACCACTGGCAGATAACCCTGGCAGGAGGAAGCAGAAATAGTAGGCATGCAGAAAGTCCTCTCATCATTAACATTCAAAGCAAAACTGGAGGGAAGGAAACAGTACGCAACTTCAGTCCACTCTTCTGTTTTTGAAGAAATGGCAACAGATAAGAAGCAACTAACAGTGAAAAAACAGGCAATATGGGAATGAATAAGTAGGACTTTAGTCAGTCTTCATACAGTAGTATTTTCAGAAAAGGTACCTGGTCTGATGTTTTCTCTGAAGGCCAAACAGGCATCTCAAAGATAAACTCATACAACTTTTAGATATCTTTCTGTCCCCAGGTGCTTTGAGGGAGAGGTTGACTTGTAAATATTTTGATTGTCTTATCTTGCCTCTGCACTTTCTGTTCAGTTCTGGGGATTGCAGCACACCCCAGCTCAGCCATTCTTCCTTTCCACTGACTAGGAAAGTTCACCCGTGTTTCTGCTGTTTATGTAAACTGCTAGCAAACTATCACCTCTCCTCACACCTGAGAGTAAGAAGGGTTGTTCAGTATAACACTCATGGTAAAAGCAGAATTTTACTCCATAATTATGCATATAATTTTGAACTTCTGCAAAATGAAATAATCATTCAGTATTTCAGCAAAGTATTTGAAAATAGTAGGGCCAGGTTCATTCTCTGCTCTGCTAATGGAATCCATTAAATGGATATTGCAGGTACTCTTAAGACGACACGTACTACGCTTCAGCCAGACAGAGCAGAAGTGGAACTCAAGCCTGGACAAGGTAAGATCACTGTACAGATCACATGCAACAATGTAGAACCTTGCTTTAATGTTGAAACTTATGTTTACAAATCAACTCTCAACTAATCAAGTGTTTAATTAATTATACTTATGTTCTTTGGGGTTATGTTTTAGGTTTTTTTTTTTTTTTTTTTGTACTAGATGGAATGTCAACATTATAGAGATTCTGTTCATTGCTTTTTGTGAAATTTTGTGATGCTATACAGTTGTTTGTGTCAAAAGTGAAGTAGATGGATCAAGTAAAAGAATATGGGAGAAAAAAAAACAACCCACACACCAAAAAAAAAAAAATAAATTACTACAGGATAATGATAAATCAGGAAACTTTTTATGAATTGATAGTCTGTGTTTCCATTACCTTTCTAACTGTATTTTAATTCTCAAAGCTTTTCATTCATGTAATGGAAAGTGTTAATACGTCTGCTAGAGAGAAGTTACAGGAAATTATCATTAGGAAGAGCTGAGGTTATTGGTGGGTGTGATAGATTTGAAAGATTTAACTGGGGAGTTGTTGTACTTGGAGGCACTGTAGGATACAATTGCTCGTGCTTCAGTAGTCTTGAAGATTAAAGGAGATCCCATCACTTTGGGACACTTGCTGTTTTCCTCTTTGCGTGATGGTAATTGCTCGTGAGCGTACAACAGAATACGTATCCGGACCAGAACCACAGATTTGAAATTTGATGAAATTTCATCTGTGCCAAATTGTGCTATACAAAAGTAAAGTGAAAGCTATAGTGGTTTTTATCTTTGTCACAGAGGTGAAAAAATTGCATGGATGAAATGGAAACAAATTCTATGTTTTTTGTAGAAGACCAAGCCTGGTCTTTTATTGAAGAATAGTGTTCCCACTATGAGCTTCACAATTCTTCACTATTTCTCTCTCTCTCTTTCTGTTTAAATACTGATCAAGCTAACACTTTTCAGAAGAACATTTCCTTGCAATGGGAAAGCGAGTGTGAAGAATAAATGACACCTACATTATGCCCAATTTCAGTGAGGGAAAAAGAAAATGCATGTCACAAGCTAGACAAAGCTTCTTCGAATATATTGGAAGCTCCAGAGCAGTAGTTAAAGGCAAAGTTTCAAAGACTCTCAGTAGCAGCTATTGAATAAAGTGAAGACATATGCAGGCATGAAAAGGGCCCAGTTTTGAGCAGCACTCATCTATGCCCACAGTTCTGAATTTTCATGTATGCTCTTACTTCCTTGTTGCAGGCTTTGGATTATACTGACATTTAAACAGAAGAAATAAAGACTTGGGACAAATAACTTATCTTACAGGTATTGACGTGCAGGAAAGTTCTGAGACTGATCTTTTATTAAAAATAACAAAATGAAATAAACTTGCTGGATCTACAGCAAGGAGGAGAAGCAAAAAATAATAATAATAAAAAAAAAAGAAACCTCAAAATGTAGTCAAAACATTTGGTCATAATGGTCATTTAATGTTTTCACACTTTGTGGAAGTTACTGGTCTGAGTGCTTTTCCTATTGATGCCTCCTCCATACGTTCAGCCCACTGAAGAGTATGCATCTCAACCTGTCTTTTAAGCTGTGGTGTTACTGATTTACCAAGTGAGCTGCACGACATCTGAACAGTTGGCTGGGGAGCAGCTGCTGCTGTAAGGGAAAAGGCTGGGGAAATGAAAAGAGAGCAAATGAATACTGAGGTGGAAAAAATATAATATGCACATTTTTAAAGTTTTTAGTCATGGTCTTCAGAAGGTGGATTTCTTCTGAATAGCTAGAAAATGATGGACCAACTGACAAAAACCAAGAGATCTTCTCAGGAAGACTCCTTTGCTGGATTATAAAGTGTAGTATTTTACTGAATCTTTTTTTTATTCTATTGAATTTTCCATAGAATTGCCATCTTTTTTCCCCTAAGAAATAACTTCATTATTTTTAGCCAATCTGCATCCTGATCTTTAAATATTATTGCCTTTCTGTGAAGCAAAATGGAAAGATACCTGCTGTGTTCAATCTTCTGGTCACCATGAGCTTGAGCTAAAACCCAATAAAGTCAGGTGGTTGATTTGCAGGGGGGACCAGGACCCAGCTGCATTTGAGTACTTATCACTGAAGTTAGAAATGAAAGTTAGCTGAGTCAAGACTGATTGATTTTATTTATTTTTATACTGGTGGCAAGGAGACTTTGGAGATGAACAAATAACATCTTGAAATCCCTATATACTTCCATGCTAATGGATGAATATTGTGGAGCAGAAGGAATAAACAATCTTTTCAGTTGAAAATACACTGCGTTTTTTATTCTGTTACCATACGATTATGGGCTTGGATGAATCAGTATCATTCACAGTTATGGTGAATGTTTAGTCACTCATCTGAAGTTATGATGCAATGTAGGATAAGTTCAGTGTGCCATGTGTGAGGATCTATTTCACAATATAAATAGCTGCATATTTACATTGTATTATCAAGCTTTGTTTCTATCTTTCATTGAAAACAAGCAACATGTTAGAATACGATTTAGACTTTTGTCTGCAGTGTACACTGGAATGAAAAAACATTGGGAAACATGGATTTCTTCTAGGATGGGGCAAATCTTCATCATGTGACACTCTCACATCCTCTCCTTTCCTTTTCATCCTCAACTAGTAGTGGCCAATAACTTAGAGTAAGCAGTAACAGGCATTGTGAATGAGCAACTGTTCTAGTAAATATCTCTCCTCCTTTACTTTTTCTCCTAAGAATGGCATCAAGCACAGCCTATTGTTTTTGGGACACTTGTTGCTGCTTTCTTGTCCTTACATGTCCCACTTAAAAATTCACATCTTTCATTCACATTTTAGGAGAGTTTTTCTATATTTTTAACGATTCCTAATCGTGAGTCACTTTTATTTATTTGTTTATTTGTTTATTTATTTATTTTTGCAGTAAGCACGTACTAGAAATCTTTACCAAATCTTTTCTAGATTTAATGTTGCTTCTTACATCTTCCCTCTGCAAGACAGAGAAAAATCAATGAAACATGCAATGAATTCAGAAATGCCTATGATGTAATTACTATAATTTAGGCAAACCCTTATTTTTGTCTCAGGATTTTCCCACTTTGTGTTTTTCTATATTATTTTGACATTTTTTTAACTCATTATCTGTCTCCTTTTTTATACATCTGGGTGAACCTCCAACTCTTATTAGAAAGCAAACAAATGAATAAAAAGAATTTCGTATTATTTCTGTAACCTACATATCCTTTTATTTAACAAGATCACGAAGCTACACCCGTAAGATTCAATAATCTTCCTGCTTTCACGTCTAGAACTAGTAGGAAAACACATTTCGATGATAAAGGTATATTTTCTATGCACAAGTTCAGGCCATTTTGAGTATGAGGCTACTGTGAGATGAGGATAAATTACCTACTTTGCTTTAAGACCAGTTGGAACGTTTTTGTTTTGGACAATGACCTTGGTAATAGCCATCCCAATGTCACAAAATCCAGTATCAGATTTTAACCAATCTGGAAAATAATAAAAAAAATAAGCCATTTAACTGTAGGGTGTGATAAAATGTTTTGTCCAATCCTGTTTGCCCTTATGAGGAGCCTGCCAGTGGTAGTTTGGTTTTGTGTGTGATGTTTTTCCTTGTTGTTGGTTTTCTTTTTAGTCTGATTTGGTTTGGTGTTTTTTTGTGTGAGTGTATGTTTTGATTTTATTGCGTCTCAAGCTGTCAGCTGATTTGCAAGAATTACCAGTTTTCCTGCCTTAAAATGTGTGGTGTGGGTGCTGATAGTATTTGCACAATACATAGTTTTATTGATTGCACTAATGCAGTTAAGCAGGATGATTTATTTCCTGTATAGTACATGAACTAATTTGCAGATTGTTTCTCCCTATGCTTCTGTAAGAAAGTTAAAGCTATATGTAATCTGAGCAAGGATTCCTGTGTCTGGCAGTGCTGATGGAGAATTTTATGGAAGGCTGAAGGGAAGCCAGAACTCCACTTTTTAATGCAGTACAGCGTAGAGTGTTTTTGTTATATTTAACTGGTATAGATAATATATGCTTTCACAGTCTATATTATCAATATGATTTAGTATAGAGTGTTGATAAAATTACGTAGTTTGCTGTTTATATATTGTATTGATAATAAATGCAGTGAGAGAAGGACCAAGATTTTTGTGCCTTTTTGGTTAATATTCTGAAAGGCTTCTCCCTTATATTATGTACGGAGAGAAGTATTCTGAAGTGCTGTGGCTGTGTATGACATTTAAATATGGAAAAGAAATTGGTTGCACTGAGAAACGTGTGATAACATTTAGAGAAGATATCAGTACATACAGAAGTCATGGTCATTTTCATTTCCTCTCTTTTTATGAAATCTGGAATTTTATTTTTTTCCCCCTCATCTAAGAGAGGTGAAGTTTGGTTTGTGGAGGTGACCGTTGTCTTTAGATTGGCTGCAGCACATGATGTCCTCTTTCTCATCAGGCAATAGCAGGGGAAGCATGGGGAAAAGTGAGCAGCTGAAGACTGGGGACGTGCAGTTCTCAGTCATTAACACTGCTTGAGAAACTATTAGTAATTGAGCATGAAACAGATTTGGCTTCAGTTCAGTTACAAATGCCTGTCAACAATGTGAAGCAAGCTGTGTCCCTCCACCTTGCTTGGCAAATACAGAGCGCTTCTGAGAGCTGGCACTCAGGTCCAGCACTAACACCATGCATGTGGGGCAGCTGCATTGACCACGGTCACTGCTGCGCTGGCACTCTGCTATGGAGAGGAGATGTTGACGACCAAAAATGAATTCTTCCTTCTTTTCTTTTGGGTGGTAGGCTGATGAATCAATTATTCCCACAGCTCTAATTATAGTTCATAGAATGTATATTTTTTCAGAAAATAAAGTTATTGCCTCAGCTGTCAATTCCTTTGGGGCTTAACCTTTCAAAGTGAAATAGCAGGTGTTTGTTCTCTCAAAGCTTTCAAATTGTTCACCAAAGTATGAAATGGCTGGAAAGTTGTAATGAATAAAGGAGTCTTCTGGCTTTTAATCAGTCTCTTGACATAAAAAGACATTGGTTCCTGTGTAATTGCTGCACATAATTACAAAAATTAGATTTTACTGCTTTGTTGGGCTTCTCAGCTTCCAAACTTGTGTCCTTGATGTAGACACACTGTGGAGTACACTGAGCAGGCTGCTGCTGGAATAACTCACTTTCCAAGGCAGAAAGTGAACTTTGGTGCCCATGCTGCAGGACCAGCCTGGCCTTGATGTGAGGCACAGCCCACAGGGGGTTTTGCTTGCACTAGGTTTGCCAGCAGGACACAGGGTCTGCTGAGGAGGTGGCAGGGAAGGAGAACACTGCAGTGGTTTTGTGCTGCACGGGGACCACTGTGCAAGGAAGTCCGTGTGGGGGCAGGAGGAACAAATGAGGTACCAGCAGTACCCCAGCACACTGCAATTGTTATGGTTAATAGCTGTGTTCTTCCTGTTTAAACAACTCTAGAACAATGTCAGAAATAATTAGTATTCAAAGGTTAGCAGTGTTTTCCACTCAGTGAGTTCTGTAAACATTTCTTAAAGTGACAGGATATTTTCCAAACACAAAGAGGAGTGAGGAAGAATGTTCCTGGCAAGTCAGGCCCTGCTGAAGTCATCACAGACCAGTAGGAACTGGGGCAGCCTCTACCACACTTTGCCCAAGCCTGGGGCTCTTTGTGGGGCTGGAGGCACTGGGTTCAGGCCAAAGGTCTTAAGGGAGTCCCCATTGCTCCTGGAGCTCATCAGTTAAAACGCATCTCTGTGTATTAGGTAGTGTACCCAAAAATGCAGCTGTGTGTGCCTGAGGCTTAATTACTGTTGCTGTTTAAACAAGTCAAACACCAGTACAATTAGAACGTATTGAAAAAAGGGTGACTGTCTATTGTCCAGCTGACATCCACTCCATCACTGGGACTAACAATAGAGTCATATCTTCAACAGGAGCTATCATATGTACTACTTCAACATATATATATGTATAGATTTTAAAATCTGGATCAAAAGCTCTTGATTGCACTGCATATTGCATTAAACGTGCTGAACAGTCAAAAATAATGTTAACCTTCTCAGTTATTTCAAATTGATTTAGATAGGAAGGAGATACTTTTAAAATGAACAAGAATCATTATTGTATATGAACAGATAAATGTCTATGCATTTCTTTTAAAGTGTGTAAAAATGAAAGTTTTTACAAATGTTCTCTACCTGGTGTACCGTATTTCTATTAAATACCTTTTTATTAGATTAATTATGTATGTACTGGGATTGTAGTTTAGTTAAGTATTGCCACTGATCTAAAGTATTTGCATTTATCTATATTCTCTGCTTGGCTATCTTGGGCAGTCTCATGGGCATTAATAAATTAAACTCCATAGTCCTGTAACAGGTAAGAAAGTATTAACAATCCTTTTTAATAACTGTGGTCTGAAATCAGGGTGAGGAGAGAAATATGTATTGCCATTAGTAATAAAACTTTTATTGTTTCTGGAAGGTATTTGCAGACTTTGATGATGAGACTGATGAACAAATATATATGTGGTACAGTGGTGAAATTTATTGGCTTATTAGTGGCTGAATGTTAAGATGGTGACAGAATCAGGGATACAATTTAGAAATGCTGACTCAGGTTGTCGCTGTAAGTAGAGAAGAGTGGTACTTTTCCTTGGTTTGGGGTGTTATTCTGATTGGTAATTCAGCTATTAATGTCTGGATATCAATTTGCAACTGAGGAAGGCTTCTTTTGATTAGCATCCACTAAGAAAATGTATTGGCAGAAGGTTGTAGAAACAGATCCTTTCTGACAGCCTTTTAGTGCTGAATTTTTCAAATACATATAGGGAAAAAGTGTAGATTACAATTTGTCATGGAATGGTTTGAATCTCTAAGTGATATAGATACATTTTACCTTAATTTCTGTGGTTCTGTATGCTTCAATTGTTAATATTCCTTCTCTGTATGTACTGACATTTTTGTATAATTTTAGTTTAGTACTGTCTGGCATGTAATTTGGATGAAGTAAATTGTAACCAGAACCTGTTGGGTAAATAAAGAAGCTGGCTTTTCTGATAACAAATGCTCACATGCCAAGTTATTAGCTACAGCATGCCTTATACCATGAAAATTCCCAACTGTGTTTGTGCATAGCGAAGTGTAATACCCTTACCCTTATCTGACTAGTGCAGATTTAGCCAGAAGAATAATGATATGCTTCTGTAAAATAGCCTTTTTCCTTTTTCTTTCCTTTTAGAAAGGGCTTTTATTTATTTATTTATTTTAGAGGGCTCATTTTAATGATTTTGTTACCCAAAGTCTATTCTATGCACTATGTGCACAAGGAGATGTGTGGAGATGGGAATGGCCACCCAGTGCTCACAGAATGAATCCACTGGAATTTCTGGAGACTGAATCCACTACAAAACCTGGGAATGCAGTGTGTGGCAGTAGGAGAAAGAAATGACCACAAACTGATGCATAAGAAGTTTTGCGCAAATGTGCTTGAAAACTTCTTCACAGTGCAGACGATGAAGCACTGGCGCAGGCTGCCCAGGGAGGTTGTTCAGTCTCCTTCTCTGGAGACATTCAAAACCCACCTGGACGCCTACCTGTGCAACCTGGGATAGGGAGCTGCTTTGGCAGGGGGTTTGGACTCGATGATCTCTAGAGGTCCCTTCTAACCCCTACAATTCTGTGAATCTTAGAATCTGGGAATCTGATCTAAAAAGATAGCACTTGGTAGGCAGATAAACCATGCAGACTCTAAAAGCAATTTGTAATCCCATATGTCTTTTTAATTATTTCCTTAAATAATGATTTGAGTGACAAATCCCTGTATTGAATAATTTGGAGTGGAGCTGTCTTTTTTCCAGTAAGAAACATTACAAGAACTGCTGCTTACCCTTAGTGCAGCTTTAGATGACACAAAAAGGACAAGTCATTTCTATATGTTAGAGGCAAATGGCCAGTTCTGATCAGTGCATATTTTCATAACCTAAATAGAATACTTCTGCTGAATCACACTATAGAATAATGTGATTCAGAGCACAATTACAAGGTGCTCCCTTTTCAGCCATCCCTTTTCAGCCATCATGGATCTTCCCATGTGTCCCATCAATGGCAGGATGCTCCAACACTTGGGCAGTAATCTTCAGCACTGTGGTATCTGGATTTCTTCATAGATCTGACCTGAGTTTCCTGCCTGTGATTAGTATTTACTACATTCTTCAGACCGAACTACTGAGTCTGGTTTTTGTTAAGGTCATGCAGCATCATGGCAAGGTACATCTATCTGATTTATAGTCTGCGTGCTAGTTCTAAGTATAAAGGCTCTTCTCGTCTCCACTATATCACAGTAGTTAGATTAGAGGGTAGCTTGGCCTTTCAAGGAAGCTAAGGGAGCACAGAAGACTAAATGTTACTGCTACCAAACATGTATACCTTATGTGGAGATGGATTCTTTGAAAAGAAGGCCAAGAAATCCTTCCCAGATTCTGTATGACTTTCTGCATCAAGAAATTTATAGGAAAGGGAGCAGATTTGCCCACTTTATTCCTTGTCTCATCCTTCTTCTGTCTACTTACTGCAGGTGCAACCATCTCCAAGAGGTCTTGTGTTTATGGAGAATGTCACTCAGACAGTCCCTCTGAGTATCCCATCCATTTTAATGGCAGAAGCATGCTTTGCTAAGCCTGGCAGACATCAGGAAGGGTTCCGGGCTACCACACAACATCATTTCCTTGGCAATAAATTAATATATTGATTAAGCCTGGCAGACAAACCTCAGCTTCAGAGGCTTAGAATTCTTCCCTAATAGTTTTGGACAAAGAGCTTCTTCCTTCTGTGTATGCTATGGAGTTGCCTACAGCTGCAGGTGCAGAGCTATCTACATAAAAAAAGTTAAAAAACAGAAACAAAAAACGTGAAAAGAAACAATAACCAAACAAACATAGAAAGAATTTTAAGTATAAAACTTCTAAGGATCACCCTACTGTCATTTCAATGATTGCAAAATACTGAACTGCTTAGATGGTTCAGCAGTCTTTAAACACCTCTACAGCACTGCAAATTAGTCCCTAGTTTGCTTAGTTGACCATTCTATTTCTAATTGCATGACAATAGAAATAATTGTCTTTTTCTACTTCAGAGTGACTTCAAGGAAAAAAGATCAGAATGTGGTACTGTGATTCTTCAGTAACTTTACAAGCATTTTGATTGTAGGAGTATTTCTGAAGCATAATGCTTGGAGTGGTCTTTGTTGGCCTTACTGAGAGGTTTAGACTTTGTAGTAATATGCCTCAAACAGAAACTTGTCGCAGCTTTCTCAACACAGCACGTGGTTCCACCTTGCTGCCAGATCTAACAGAGTTGTTTGTGTTTACTGAAGAGCCAACAAAGAGTGTACTGTACTTTGAATACATTCTTTTTTTCGGTCTTTCATGGTAGGATTCACATTTATTCTTTTGATAGATTATGGTATGCATACTCGTATCTTCCCCTGCTTATGTGTGATGAATGATATTGCACTGGAAAAGCAGTGTTTTCTTGGGTTTTGATATAAAAGTCAAATTTGTGTAAAATATTGTCTTCTTCATTTGTACTTTTAATTGGTGACAAAACAGGATTCTTCACCTGTCTCTAAACATGCTTTGTAGAATGAAAGCATAAAGTAATCATTAATGTAGTGGAAAAACAAGGATTAAAATATACTTGAAAGGAGGTGAATTCTTAAGTTGCCTAAACAGACATCCCTGAGCTTTTCCCATTTAACATTTTAGCTACCTAAACTTTGCAGTCATTTTTCAGAGCAAATGCTTAGCTACTTGTGCTAAAAAAGGGGAAAAGCTATAAATAATAAGTATCACTGATTGAATTCTTTCTTGTCATGAATCAGAATGATCAGGGCAGCAAATGTTTGACTCCAGAAGTTCTGTGAGTATGTTCTACACTGGTCGCTTGAAAATGTTATGTGAATAACACTATTAATAGCGAAGTATATAAAGATTTATGTCCTTGTCAACTGATGAGGGCATTTTTTCTGCAAAAAAAAAAGTCAATCTGAATATGGTGAAACTTGAAACAGTACTTTAAAGAAACAGCATTTCTAAGAATGTTGGTCAATTACTGTTGATATTGTGAACTTCACTGATGATCATTGGCACTTCAAAAAAAATAATAATCAAAAATTACAGAACTGACAACCACTACCACTAGTAACCATAAAGGCGAAATGTTATTTTATGCCCCTGCAACAGTCAGTGTTTCAGAACACATCATCATCTGAATTGGAAACAATTAACTACTAAGTTCATAATGTTCTAAATTATGCAATAATACTGCAGGGCAAAGTGACATGAAAATGTCACTAAACAAATGAAACAATTACTCAGGTATGCAAAAGCTTGATTATTTTCAGAAAGAAGGCATCTGAGCTCAACTCAGATCCTAATTATTCATATCAGTTTGCTCTGGAAAGTAATGTCTGAGACTGTAATGGTTTTCTTCTTTAATGAAATGGAATTAATTATCTAGTCTGTGCAGAGCACTAGATAAATGCAAACCTTTGTGGAGTTAGAACAATTTTAAGACAAAAAAATGAGTTTTTCTTGAAAAATTGAAGAAGCCTACAGTGAATCCATGCATCAAACTTTGGCTGGATTTCTTGACTTTGAACAAATATACAAAAGAACTGATGAAAACTGACTCAAATACGTATGTACAGAGGTCTGCAGAAACTGCATTTGTGTTTGATTTTTGCTCCTACCAACACTACCAGTTGTACTCTGATTTCATCAAGTTCTGCAGAATGTTCTGCTTTATTTCTGTTGATGGCTGTTCTCTTTAGTAGTCTCATTCATTATGACATTTTAAAGCTTCTAATGAAACGATTAATGTACTCAGGTGAATTATTCAGAAGAGTTTCAGAGAAGTTCAGTGCTGTGAAATGACATATTCATTTTTCTTGTGTTGTTTTGTTTGTTTGACTGGGGTGTTTTTTGTTATGTTTTGTTTTGTTTTTACTTAGTCTTTGAATTTAGAAATAGTCTTATGCCTCCTACTCTGAAAACAAACGTACCATAAAACTTGATTACTAAGAAACCAGGTTTTCTGACGCTGGATGAGCAGACTCTAGTCAGTTTGTAAATTAAGAGAAAAGGCAGAGAGGCCTAGCACCTTTATGTTTTTATTTATTTTAGCTATTTCTGTGGCATCTTTAGTAAGTACAATGAAATTTGGAGTATTGAAGGCACAAAACTCAGGTCTACACATCCCGATGATTGGTAATCTGTTCCTAAGTTCAAAGAAACTGAGATGTTCAGCATTTCTAGCATTGTAGAGAGCACTCAGAAAGCACCTTTGGAGACAAAAGTAATGAAAATATCATTCCATTTTAATTTCCTGTCCTGCAGCTATTGCTAGCTGTATTTAGTAATGACAAATGTAATTGGCTCCAGTGCAATTTTGTCTTGCATTTGTGTTTTTAAGAATGGGCCAGAGTACTGATGAGATCAAACCTTTGTAGAGTTGCATTAAAACAATAAAATCTGAGATTTCCTTAGTAGTCTGAACTGCTCCAAATACTCATGGGACAGTTTTGTAAACAGTCAAGGATTCTATTTGCTTCTTACATATATCTAGGAGGAAAAAAATAAATCTATTTAGATTTAATTTTATTGCTAAGATTGTCCTGAGTGAGGTTTGACAAATGAAAGCTGCCATGCAGGGACTACTTTGTAGACATTAGCATTAACCTCATACTGAAACCCATAAGCACTTTTCATTCTTGCATACCCATGAAGTTATACATTTTTCTTGAAGCTTATCTGCACAGCTGTTAAGATCTGATTTTGGATGAGATGTCCAGGATGTTATCCCATATGTTAGCAGTAAAGTAACGCTGAGCTAGAGCTATTGTATGTGACTCAGGAATTTTCAGTATTTCAAAGTCCATGTACTCTGCAGTAAGAAGACATTGAAGTCGACAAGACCAAACTTCATTTTTCATCAGAAACAGGGCTATTACATAACTAGATTGCCAGCTTCTTCTGTGCTATGCAAAAATAAAGTAAAACTAATGTCCCTTTAATCTATGCTCCAAAATTCCATAGGGTAGAATACCAGAAACTGATAAGGAGTGTGTGTGTATGTAGGGAAGTGGAGGTTGCACAGTAGCTGAAAACTCTCCTTGTGTTGTTAACTGGAAGGCTTAAAGTGCTGTGAATTTAGAAAGAGAGACATTGTGTCATATTTTCTGTACTGGACAATTCTTATCCACAGTCAGGGCTACCAGGACCGCAGTGAATACCATTGCAGCCAGTATCTTGTGTATTTCTCTACTGGGTTCTGTCAGGACAACTGCTAGTTCAGTGGTAGTCAGGGGGTCAGTGTTGTAAAAATGCTTTCTAGTATTTGACTGAGTCGTTTTTGTGAGGCCCTCCTTTGACCTTGGGACTATTTAACGTGCTATTTTGGAGTATTTCTTCTGATAGTAGTATACAATCCTTGCTAAAGAATTGTTTTAGTAAACTACAAGGATAGTTAACAATCTCCTCTTTTTTTTTTTTTCTTATCCTATACAATGAGGAGGATCATATAAACCACTTGTACTGATGTGCTTTTGTTAACAAAGCTGAATAAATAAAGGTTCTATTGTGTCTACTGTTAAGCTGCCAAACTTGGGTAGGCAATTGCCTATATATAATGTTGAAATGGATCTAATAGAACAAACACATTTATGTGAAGCAGTTACAGGTTCTCATGTCATGTTGAGAATCATACGTGGGAAATATTACTTGCTACTGTTTTTAAATGCATTTTTAATTCTGTTTTTACTCTGATGAATAAAATAGTTATCTTCATTATATGAGTGTCTCACTTATGCTGAATAATGTCATATTTAAAAAATAAGATCTGTCATCCATCTGATTCAAAACTGTTTAGTGAATATATAAAACAAAAGGATAAGTATCTCGTGATTACGGAGTCAAGCTAATGTCAATGTCATAAAATCATTATATATATTTTCTCCTCCAGACCGTGATTTGAATTACAGTTCCAATTGTTTGGGCATATCTTGTCCTCTAAGATCTTGTGCTGGAATTTGATTTTAAATGTATGACGAAGAAATGTATGAAATTGAATGCAGGAGTTGTGTACGTAGTCTTCAGAATAGTTGCAATGTAGTAGATGCCAGTCTTCCTAAGTGCCAAGTGTTATTTAAAGACAGAGTTGTTGTGCTAGTATTTCCCAAATTATCTTTTTAACCAATGCAAAGAATATATTGCTGGATCCGACCTCTGAAACTGGTAGTGTTGTGACTGTAATCATCCCAAAATGGAACATGTTGCATTGAGTCTCAGCAAACTTCTAGAACTTAAGTGCATTAAATTCCATGGAAAAAAAACTAGCTCTTGGTTTCATTTCATGGGAATAAATATTTCTGCCAGAGAATATTCTTGTGGCATCTCAGAATCAGTCTGTCTTATTGACATCTTAGATTACAATCCATTCATTTACTACATCTCCTGCTTAAGAATAAGTATTGTGGCCTTCATCTGGAGCTTATTCATTAGATCTCTGCTTAGATTCCACATAATTACAAGGTCTTTCATTTTAAGGTTATTTTAAATATTGATTTTTAGAATGTCTGTTGGTAGACATTTTAGAATTTCTACAACAAATTCACATGGTGATGGAGAATAAATCCTTCAATCTTACTAGAAAATTTTGGTTATATGGTAGCCTCCTTTGTCTTCCATCTAGAAGTGATGTGAAAGCAAACCTTGAACATGAGTTTAAAGATACGACTTTAACAGCTGCTAAATGTTGATTTTTATTTTTTGCTGAAGAAGATGAATGAGAGTGTGTGATGCCTATTGCCATCAACAGGGTGAACTTAGGACATTTTTTGATTCCTTGTAGTGTGAGTGCCAGCAGCTTTGCTTGACTTGAGTACGCAGATAATTTGATAGCAGGCAAAGAATTGGCAAGTACAGCTATGCATTAAGTATAATTGTAATGCCAGATTAATTATAGTAGGAAAAACCTACGTATGGCCATAAAGCATGCTGCATATTGATGCTACTTAGAGCGTTTTCCCTGTAGAAACTGAATGAGCACTGCAGCTGGTGTGTCATACTGTAAATTAATTTTACTTATAATTTGTGAAACACTTTCAAATAAATGGTTCTTCTAAATTAGCATGTTTGCAAAGCATTAATTTTACTATTCATGTGGGAAAGGTATGCAAAAATGCAGTATTTATCAATATACATGAATTTAACTTTTTGGTTTTGAAATACCTAATGAAATATTCTGTACATTTCAAAAATAAAATAAAAATAAAAATTATGTTAAATACTTTAAATAAGTGAACATGTGATCTCTTACATAACACCATGTTATAACACTACCTCATCTGTTGCTAATTCTGGCCTTTTATCAGGAACAACTTGCTAGTGTTAGATGCATGGGATGGATTTGGATATTTTATTGTTGGCTGGTAGAACCATGTGGCAAGCAGCATTTGATCCATTAAAAATTCATGTTATTTTCTTGATATTTCTTTTCTATGTGTTAAGTAGAGGATGTATATTTTTTGAGTAAGCTTTTTGCTGTCTATTGATGCGTTAATACTGTGAAGTGCTTGTTTGGGACTTTTGCAAACTGTCCCTACAAGACACATTTTATTAAATTGTATTAACTTGACCTTTTGGCAGACACTGTGATTCAGATGGCCTAATTAGAACTTGTTTTGAAACTAAACCTAGAAAATATCCCATCTTAAATCATCATAATTTTATTCAGTAAGGTGATAGATTGTCAAGGAACACACTTGCTAAAATGGAAGAAGTTTCTCCTTGTGAAACCATACCAGTTTGTCAACGTTTTACAGGCTGGTTTGGCCCAGTTTCGTGATGATTGAGGTGGGGGGGATCCACAGACACATGCCCCAGGAAAGGAGAAGGGGGAAAGGGAAAAAGGAAAAGGGAGATGGGCCTAAAATCAAAACAGCACCAACGATCTGAGGAGGAAAACTAATTTACTAAAAAGATATCGGTATGCAAAGTAACACAATATTATACAAAACATAAAATGAGAGAGAAAGAGTTTTCAAAAGCCAAAGGCCTTATGCTAGCACTGAAGGTGAGACTGCTAGGAAGCACCCACTGCTGGGTTGATCCGAAAGGGAAAAAAGCCTGTCTCTCATGACACATGATCAAGTTTTATCTTTCCCTCTGAGCAGAAAATGAAAAAACACAAAGCAACACAATGTCCTCTGGGGTATGTAATTCTTCTCCTCTTCTGAGACAGGTATACCGAGAACTATTGATGATCCATGGAACTGGAGCATTCACTCTTTAACTCCCAATGCACTACATGATGTTATGTGTGGAATACCAATAACAAAAATCATAAAACCATGACACAGCTGAAGCAATTATGACCCTAAACAGAATATGGGATTGTTATCCTACAGGGAACAGTTTTTTAAACCTTGTTTTGACACTGCATTTTACAATGAAAATGGATAGCAAACATCTGAAAAAACCAGAACAGGTTTTCCACTGGATCAGGCTGGTGACCCTCCAGTGAGTTCAGTGAAGCCACATTAATTTGTGTAAACTGAAATTCTTGTTCAGTGGGATTTCATAAATAGAAAAAGTATGCATTCACTGGCCGTGCAACGAGAAAATAAAAAATTCTGCCTAAGAGTAGTAGCGGAAGCTGTTCCTTTGGAAATGGAAAAGAAAATGGAAAAGAAGCAGACCTAACACCGTTCTGTGGCTGAGATCTGGATTGCAGCTGTTCACAAATGCAGGTAATGTGGGAAGTGAATTTTTAAATGTTTGCCAAGGTACAGTGGCAAATGAAATGACAGTGAGGATTTTGAGAGGTCAAAAAGAATTAGCCATCCTGTGAGTGTCTCTGAGGTACAACACTGATTCTTCATGAATACCTCCTGTACAAGACATGGGTGCATAAATGATTAGAGGCAAGAACAAAGCATCATGGTGAGCCAATTGACAGTGATTTGTTGACTTAAATTTTAAGGATTTTGGAGCATGTCCTTCTGTGACAGAAATGCTGAGGGCCAAACCTGAAGATGAAGCAAAAGGAAACTGAATTAATCAGGTCCAGAAGTTGAGACTAGAAGAAAAAAGACTGAAGGAATTAGAGACCAGCTTAAAAAAGACAGAACTCAGAGGTCAGTTCTTGTTTTCAAGGGCCAGCTTCCACAGTATGAATTAATGATTTGGGTGAAAACTCTGCTCTTTTGATATCGGTGGCAATATTTTGGTGCATTTCAGCAGAGCTGAGATTTTACCCTATATATTCTGGTAAATCTTTTATATAAATTTCACACTTTGATTGGTGTGTGTTGGGATCTTATTCACTTGACCACACTGAAATAAAGAGAAGATTTATTCTAACATTAAATGCATTGAGCTGAAGTTTGGCGTATAACTAAAATGCTGTGCTTTTATAGCCAGATGCCCTTCTTATCAAATTTATGGTATTGCTGATGGCAGAACTCTCTGTGCATTACTTATTTTAGCATTCTATTTTTAGGTCCTGTTTGATTCAAATCTAGGTCAGCTTGCTTGGCAAACTGGTAAGAAGGATATACTGCAAGATTAAAAGGTGTCATTCTTACAGGCAATAAAGACATTGCCTTTTCCATTCTGGTGATACCATTTTTATTTCTGGATTAGAAACTTCTGAAATCTTGTAGAATTTATTTGATATTGCCAGAAAGGCAGTAATTTGGTGGCGATATCTCTCTAATGAAAACTTTTTTAATTAGTAATATGCATTTCCCTTTTCATTTTTACATAATAAAATATTGAAAATAATGTTACCAGAGGAATTTACTTTTGTGTAACATTTGATTCAGTGAAAAGAACATTTGAAAGACCAGTCTGCAAGGAATTTATCACTGTTAATGCAAACCTCATCTGTGGGAGAGAAAAGACTATGTATTTTGCAGTGTTCAAGAAATACACTTTTTCTTACTACTAGTGTATATACCCTGCAATAACAGATTGGTCAATGGAAAAAGAAAACCTTTTTTTTTTTGTAAAAGTACTACCCAGACTTACTTGAAGACTTGCTGAGTGCTAAGAAAGCTTTGCAGATCAGAAGGAACTGTACTGTTCATCAGCCCTGATTTCTACCCAGCTGATTTGAAAGAATCAAAACTACATTACTCTTTAATCATTTTGACTCTTGAGAAAGAACATCTTTTTTGTTGAAGTTAGAGTTTGCTTTCATCCAAACAAATATTTTGCTTTAGGTAAAGCCATGCCAATAGGCACAATGCAAATTTGTTTGCAAATACACTGCTTTGTGGAGAGACAGGATTAATTCTAATCCCAACTGTCATTCAGGGCTGCATTTCTTTTTAATTCAGTATTTTTTTTACAAGTTCTCTTTTGATGCAAGTCCTCATTTTCCTTTCAGGGCAGTTGTTCTTTCTTAGCTTCTTGGTTGGAAGTTGGTTGATCCAGCTACTTTTTCCTCATGGAAGGGTTTTTACTTGACTATGTGGGATTTGTTTATTCTCTGTTTATTCTCCTTTACTTTTAGCTTTCAGGTTTTTATGGATCAACAGATGTTCATGAAAATAGGCTATTTCTTTCTAAGTGTTCTCTCTGCTCCTGCAACTCCTCCATACTCGAGTTCAACATCCTCTCTGTAGCGTAACAGTCATTTGCAGAAACCAACTGCGTTGTCAAATGAGGCATAAGCAGGAAGAGCAGATGAGCAGTAAAGAAGCATAGATCACATTTTCATGCAAATATACTACTAATAAGCTAAGAAAACAGCCACACTCATGAGAATAAACATGATAGTTGGTGGAATTAGCATACAAATGAAGCTTTTTTCTGATTTTTCTAAGGAGATGCCACTTGCCATAGTTCTTTTAATTCCTGTATGTTCAAGGAACTAGTTATATTTTTCTGTTTGTGCCTAAGACATTTTTGGAAAGTGAGTATCCCAAACTCAGAAGAATGTGATATAATAATGATATATATTTTGTTTTAGTTTGTTGGTCTGAAACTTTTTTGGCTGTCCCCAGTTGTTAGAAGTGAAGCATCAGCTTGAATTTATACTTGGATTTGAAAGAACCTCTAAGGAAACACCAAGGTAGAAAACCCTATTAGTGCCTTGGGTGTTATATTCCACCTTTGCTAATCAGACATACATGAAAGTCATTTCAAATAGCCTTTGAAGACAGCACTGAAGCAATTGGTATATTCACTTTTTCCCCGTGAAAATGACCTTTTGCGGGCACTGAGACATTTCCAGTGGATGTTTTTCCGGTATGGTATTTCTTCTTTATTTCTTTTTTCTTTTTGAAAGGCTAACATCTCATGTGCTTTGAAGTTCAGGTAGAAATGAAAACAAGTTTCAGTATCTCCATAAGATCATTCAAAATCTTGAAAGTAAAAAGTACATTCCCTAGTTGAAATTCCCCAGGCTATTCTGTAGGATAGTGTATAAGCTATTTTGATATTTCCTACCAATAAAAAAATGATGTCCTTTTTCCTTTTTCCTCTCCTCTGGTGAATCCAGAGGGGGGGGGAGGATAAAAAAGTCTTATTCGTTCATTATAGTCTGAATAATGATTATGTCATTGCTTTAATTTGAAAGCGTTTTGCAGAATGGGTTGGATTAGGAACTGCAGTCGCTGAGAAACTTTGTATTGGTAAGTAACCATTTGCAGTGCAGTACCCAGGTGCTGTAGGCTTCTGGGAGTATCACTAAGGCTTGTTAATTGCTAGTAAGCAACACGGAACTAGTCCTGATATTCTATCCTGAGAGATGATTTGTTCATTTCAGATGGTTTAAGTTGATCCAAAATCTTTGTGTGACTGTGTATCTGAGTCACAAATGCCAGTAGGTAACTGCAAAATGAGTGGGTTGGAAATGAGTTGTACAAAGTTTTTGAGGTATTCTCAAGGCCATCAGTAATCTATAGAAATGGTGTTCAGAAGAAAGAATGTACATTCTGGTAGCAGATTAAAAGTACTCACCACCTTATTCATTAAAAGCAAACATATTTTCTATGTCTAACAGACCAAGTCAGAAAAGAAGTATCCTTAAAAGTTGGTGGGATTAATTTTTGTTAATTTGAAAACTGTATAGTTATTTTAGAAAAACACTTTGTAATTAACATCAAATCAAGAATTGGAAGTAAACTGTAGGGTTTTGTATATATACCTTATCAGCTGTAATTTCCTGTCATTCAAACATCAACTGACCAAATATCAAAGAACTTAGGTTAAATCACCATTCAGAGCTGTAGACCATCAGTTCAGGTATATGAACAAATCCTCTGTTTTAACATTAAAAAATCAAATTTGGAGTGTAGTATTCATTTTTATAGAAATTTCATCCTTTTATTCTTTTTTAAAAAGTTTTAATATTACTATTCCATGCTTGATGGTTCCCATCAACCATAGGTCATTAATGTATTTCCAAAGTTCCAGAACAGCCTGTGATGTCATGATTTTGGAGGATGTGCCCTTGGGATATGCTTCCAGAAGAATATTGCCTTTCAGGCATTTTTCACTGCTGAGTTCAGAGGACAAGTTTGATCAATATATAGTAAGAAAGATAGCTTAAAATATTAATTTGTTTCAGGTCTAGAAACATGACTGCCTAAAACATGATAGTGCTTCACACAACTTTCTGAATGTTATTTTGGACCCGTAAACCTGTTTCTTCTTTTAAGCGATAATGCTCATTTTTCTGTTCAAGAACCAAGGTGTTTTACTTTTGTTATATAAAGTTAATGGATTTATGCCAAATTTCTTGATTGCTTGAATAAATGTTCTCCTCAGGAAATAAACTTTGTTCTTAATCTTCACATTTAGATTTGCAGTGCCCTTGGCAATATACATCTACATGCATTTCCCATTCATTGCTTTATAATTGGAAGTTTCACTGAGAATTCTGTCTGCAATCCTTTTCTCATAGGTGCACCTTGCAAAGCTTATTTCCTCTATTTCATAGTTACTCAAAGTTTAGCAAACCCTAACTGCAGCAAAGCAAAATTGGAATTGTGTGCATATGCCATATTTTTTTCCCCTATGAATGAATCAGCTATAAGAACTACTTACTTTTAGGCTGCTAATTGCATAACCTTCCTGAAACACATCTACAGTGTGCTTTGACCACCCCTGTGACCTCTTGAAATTCAGCTGTGGCAGAAAAAGTTGAAGGCTGACCTCATGGGAATTTCCCGGGGAGTATGATGTAGGGAAAAAAAATAGTTAAAGAGGAATTACTACTAGTGCTAGAACAATGTATCTGCTGTTCTTCTCTACCTTTTAAGGAGACCTTAGAAGAAAGATCTCATTGCAACTATTGTAAGAACAGTGTATTGTGTATTTCCACCAGACACTTGTTTCTCCTGAACTTTAGTATCTGTTTTTCCTCATCTGTCTTCTCCAAAGATTTTATTGGAACCTCTTATTTTGTAAGGAAACTGATTTGCTGGATTTTCTTCCAGAGTTTCTGATGGAAGCCAGAGGTATGGAGTATGGAGGCTGCAGTTTTTGTGAACTAAGAATGCTCTCTTGAGAGCTCTAGTGTGCTGGTAGGTTGCAAAGCTGGCTATTTTCTATTCTGTCTTTCTTCCATCTTTCTGTGACATATATGGCAGGTAGGATTGATATGTACATAATATCCTTTATAACTACCAGGTATACCAGTCAATATCCAGGACGTGCTTATGTTCTAACATAGTACTCTAGCATCTTATCTAACATCACTGGAGCCTGCTAGGTCATGTGTTAGGAGAGGGAAGAGTCACCAGGCATTGCTGTTCATCTTTGCCTTGAAACTGCTGCAGAAGGGCTTAGGACTCCAGTGGAACACAGTATGTCCTGAGGGACTGAGGAGTGTTTGAGGGTGCAAAAATTGCTGTGATAGTGATGAACTGTGTAGGAGCTGATGATGTTCAATCTGACAGAGCATTATAAGCATATTGTCATCACAGGATTGTCCTTGGAACACACTATCCCCAGATGAACTACGACACTGACTGAAAACTGCTTCATAAAACCCAAAAATAGGGCCCAAGTATAGACTAATATACATAAAATGTGCATGATCAGGAAAGATGAGAGTACATAATGAACTGAAGAGAGTAGTCCTGACAAGGTAGATGTATGTTTTATCTTCAAAGACAAGATTGTCTTCGTCAAGAGATAAGAGGAATCTTATTTCTTCTTTGCTTTATTTATTTATTTTTAAATGGTGTCTAATTTATGATTAGGCTTTGAGTTCCAAACACTGCTTGTCACTGTGATGAAGTCTGCCAGAGTAGAGCCTCCTTTTGAGCTTAATATTCTCTTCCTGAGTAGACATTGTTCATTGTTGTAGTGACTTGATAATGTTTCTTTTTCTCGTTAACACTTTTAGGTCAACACTTGCAAAGTATTTGGTATAACCATCTCTATAATAGTTTGTTTCATTTGTTTGCTTGTTTTTCACTTCTTGTCTGTTTTTTCTTTCTTCAGAAAGAATGGATTATCTATATATTTTGCAATACCTACTTGAGCAAAAAGATCTGGCTGACTTTACTGTGCCTGTACAGATTTATCAAGGCATTGGAAGCTAGTAGAACTTCAATCTTTCCACTAAACTTGGTAGATAAGTGGAGGCTGCATACTGATCAGTGCAGTTTCTCTTTATGAACAGTCCACTCTTTGAATTATTTATTACTTTTAAATCTTTAGGGTGTAGGGAGTGCCTGTGTAGATGCAGTGTCTCTGGAAAGTCTGAGATGCTCCATGCAAGGTCAAAGCCAAGGCTTTCCATCCCATCTGGACTTCTGTCCTGGTTTTCCTGCACCCCTCTCCTGAAAAACAGAGCTGGAGTAATGACAATCATAGAACAGTGTTAGGTCAATGATATGCTCTTTTTTCGCAAACGAAAAGTAAGGTGAAATGCCCAGAAAGCTAAAACTATTCAGTGGGCTAAACATGCAGGGGAGTAATGTAAATGACTAAGTGCAAGAAGGTTAAGCTTTCTAAGCACTCCTGAAGATCAATTTGCCAGACACCTGCTGTGCTTTCTATTTTATGGAAATAGGTCAGAAAGCAACTAACAATCTCTCATGTGCTTGGTATTTATTATTTTTAGTCATTTTTTGTTCCTATTATTGATGATTTTTACACACTGATGATGTTGAAAGCTGCCCTGAAGATATTTGCATTTAAATAAGTCGAAGTCTAGCTGTTCAAGAGGAAAGCCAGGTCATATAAAAGTCAAGATGTCCCCACACAATGAGACACTTCGCTCTATGAAATAAGCCAATAAGCCATTCACTTGACAGATTAAAATGACAGATAAGATGCCTGAGGCAGTCCTATTACGTGAGTTCAACAGACCTCAGACATAAATGGTTTCCCTTTATACCTAAATTCCCTCTCAGGTTCTTTGCTTTTCTTGAGCTATGAAAGTTGAAACAATGGCATTTATGTATTGTTAATTCTAACATAAAGGTAAGAATTAGCCATAGTCATTCTGCATTAGAGTGACAATGATACTGCCTAATTAATGAATCTTACAGATTGATAAATGCACATGATGCATGATTAAACACAGAAGTGGCTGAAAATCTGTATGGGTATCACACTATAGCTTCCATGCAGAGCATAACAGAATTGTTGCGAAACAGGAAAATCAGCTGTTTAACAAAAGTCGCACAGATTCCTTGATCATGCCAGGAATCCATGTTATAGCACTCCTCTGCAATAGATACAGGCTAGGAAGAAAGTCTACATGGTTGCGTGCCAATGACTGCAGCAGATCTCTCTTATGTTGAGAATTCTTGACTTCTTCCACTCCACGTGTTGGCAAAAGCTGAAGGTTTTTTTAAACTTACGTAAGTTTCCTTCAATACTCTCTAATTATTTGGGCTTTAAAATAAGGCAGTGTTTTGGCTGTAATGCAGTGGTTACTGACCAGATTAAAGATTGTATGTGGTACACTCATGCACTGCTCTAATGATAGTACTGCTGTGTAGATTTATAGAGGGCACTACAATAAAGAAATGGAAACAAGATGCAAGTTGTGTTATGTCTGGACACAAACACGCAAACCTTCAGTAAAAATAGGTACCAGGTCTCCTTTGCCAGTGTTACAGAAGGGCAAACAATCTGCAGATATAAATTGAAGTGGCAGACTGATGTTTCTAGTTTCTTGCTACACACTTGAGCAGGTCCAGGGCAGCTCTTGGGAATTATTTCAGCAGGCAGAAGCTCCCAGGTCGTTTCTAAGCAGAGAGATCTGACGAACTCTTCAGGGGAAGAAAGAGGTGAAACCCATTTTGATGCTTTCATAGGCCAGTCCTATTCATTTCTCAAGGTAGCAAGACTTGTACATAAAATATTATTGGATTTTCCAGTGCTTTTTCCCATGTTGCTCTTACGGACTGCAAGCATTTACTCTGTGTCTGTAGACTCTGCAACTGTAGCCACTGCTTTTCAAAGGCGACTTGGATGTACAAGGAGCTCAGTAGCAACAAACTGAGGCACTTACTGATGTGCTCTCACACATCACAGGTGCTGCTGTGCTGCTGGCTCTGGCTCTTCAGTATGGCTTCACACCCAGCGTGACTGCCTGGGCATTTTTAGGCAGCAAACCCAGAATCAACAAAATGTCAGCAGTATTGCAACTTCGCTTGGTACGGGAGGAGAAGGCAAATCCACAGATTTGTGAACATGCTCTGTTTCTTTGGTTCACAGTGAGGTGTTTGTCAGGAAATAAATTGTCCAGGGGGTTTTATGAGTATTGTATTTCTGCACTGAAAACAGGGCTGTCTTCAAATGAGGAAATAACTAATAGTTCAGCTTTTTATGGAAGCTAGTTAAATGAGTACTTGTACGTGAAAGGGATAGTAACGTGAGGCATCTTTCTGTAAGTTGTGACAAGCCCTTTCTGCTGAGGAGAAAAAAGCAGCAACAGCAAGTCACAGAAAAGAGGTAATCTATATGCACATTATGAATCTTGAAGAGAGATATTTCTCTGGCAATTTTCAATAAAACATCTAGACTGTCCCACAGTGCATGTTATCTCCTTTTCTTGCAGTAGAAAGCCTGTATTGGGAATGTCTGCTCAATAGTAGTCTTAATAATAGGATAGAAACAGTCAGTAGTTTCTTATTCTCATTTTTTAACATGTGCTTAAATGATATTGCTTTTGCTCCTAGCAGGTTGCATTGTGCCTAGCAGAAACAGACCCTTAACTTTTGAAGAATTTTTTGTTTGGCTTTGAGAGTGTTTAGAAAGGCTTTGGCTGATTTTATGTAAGATTTGGGGTTGAGTTCTTGTATGAAATCAGAAGAGAAGAGAAATGAAGCCATGGAAATTGTAGTAGCCTTCTCTTAAAAACCAATTATCTGCTGGGAAACAAAAAGGAAGAGGAGAATAATTGAATGGGACAGTACAGAAAATCTGTCTTTGTATAGTGCACTGAACAGGGCATATTTCAGCTGTCTGGCTCTTACATGAGCATCATTATTTATCTGTTGGAAACTTGCTTCTGACGTTGTCACTAAATTGGTACCACAGCCTTTGTCCATCAGTCACATTAATTTAAAGATGCAGCATCTAGAGCTGGACTTCTTTTATTTGGAGAGCACAACAAACCAAACAGCCATAGTTTGTCTTGATGTGATGCTGGCAATAGTATGCGAAAGGAGTATAGTCAGGTGGGTACATCTGTTAATTCCTTCTTGTCATTTCAGTAAAATAGAAAATATGCAGGAAGGAAATAAATTGATATTGAGTTATTTAAGCAAAATATTGGTAACAGTTCTTCACTCTGTGAAAAGATTTAGCATAAATAGTACATAGATCTTTGCCTTACTAATAGTTTGTGATTTTGAAAGCACGTGGCTTCTAAGGAGCTAATCCTTGGATAAGTGGTGTGGAATGCAAACAATAACTTTGCTGACCACAGTGGGCCCAGCTGAGCACTCTGGAGTGGTATTTGGGAGATACATAATGGGATGACTCCAAAACCCCAGAAAATAATTGTTTTCTCTCTTGCAGCATAACCAGTAAGTATGACAACAGCATCTATGATTTAATGTTTTTTCTCATTATTCTTTCTTTCTTTATTAATTTACAACAAGTTGAATAATAGTGGAGGGAGTCGTAGTATTCTACTTAGGTCTTTTCTTCTTAAAATATAAATTATCTTTTGCTTGCATAAAGAGGAAATAATATACATTACCTTTCAGTGTTCAGTATGATAGTATCCTGTTTTGGTGAAATCCCATGGATGTGTCACTCCTGAACAATGAGAATATATGTGTATAAATAAACAACTCCTTTAGTGAGCAGGAATCTGCGAAGTATGGCATTTTATCTTCACACAGAATATCATCATGAAGGATAAAAATGATTTCAAGAAAGAACAAAAGTCTGTTGGTGTTTGCTGGTGTGTTTACGTTTCCATCTGGAATATAAATTGTACTGAAGAGTGTTTTCACTCTGTTCTTTATGAAGCTGCCAATGTTGAGCTCCCATTAGGACAAGCAGCAGTTGTCTCATCTGATTCTGGAGGAAAAAGTGTTCAGAAGCACAGTGCACTCTTAATGCTCAGTCAGGGATTACATCTGTGCCAGCACTAGCCTGGAGCCTTAGCTGCCTTATCAAAAGCAGAGATACTGGAGGGTTTATTTTGGTAAGTTTTCCTGTTAAAGGTGTTACAATAGTCCTTGGATCGCATTGTAAGAAAGAACAAGGCTGCTGTGGAAAGGTAAAACACTGAAGGGGACTGCTTTTACTTTGGGGACACATAAATATCTCATGAGATGCGTGTACACAGTTTTTGATATTTGTACTGAAATAATAAGAGTATGTGTTTCAGTTGGAAAGCAAGAAATATGGTTGGAATTAGATCAGAAATACAAGGTTTGGTAGAAGTAAAAGGTTATTTTGAAAGCCTTAGTACAAACTAAAGTACATCTATTTGTATGTATTTCACCACTGCGAGCAGAAATAATCTGGGCAAGGAAAGTATAACTGCTTGAAATTTAGAAAAGACAGTCTTGTAAGTAAACTGGGGGAAAAATGGACTCTTGAGGATGTTTAGATGTTTGGGCCACATAAGGCAATTATTGCTATAATTTGACAACATGAATACGCAGCTACAACTCCATATGGGACAAATGGACATTATGATGCACAAAGAAAAGAAATGCTGGAACTTTTGAAAATGTTTTTCAGTCAATCCCGGGAGCTCTCTGTGGTGGAGAAGGTAGAGCCAGGAAAGTGCAACGGTATCTATGAACATTTAAACTCAGGCTGAAAGGGAAATTGTTTGCCATGGCACACATTTTGACACAGACATTGGTGAAAGCTCCACACATTCAAATTAATAGCACTAACCTGCAGATTTCAGAGTATGTTTGGAAACATTAGTAAGGACAGCATGTTCCTGGAGGTTTCATGTGGCTGCATTTTTGCATATGCCAATAGGAATGTGGTAGATTCCCTAGTATATTGGGAAGGCTCTGCTATCCACCTTGGAGTTCCATCCCAGAGCCTCAACAGTGATTAAGATAGCCAACTCAATTGTTCAGTGTTAATATTATTTTCAAACAAATATCAATTTGTTTCTACTTTCAGCTCTCTTGTAAGGGATTTGCTGGTTTCTATGGATCTCTTTCCTGCTATTGACATGTATTTATGAAATTAGTTTTAACATCTGTCAATTCATATCCTACTGCTAGCGTTTCTCACTTACATTGTTTGATAGCATCTTGTTGGTAAATTGTTGAAACTTCTAAGCTGCATAGTAATGAAATGTGGCAGTAAGCTTTCATTTCTGGCCTGCGCGGTAAGGCTAACCTGTGGGCATTTTTATTTTTCCCTTGAATATTCCTCTTGAATAAATCCTACCTTGGTGTAGGAAGGAGGGCTCCAATCAGGAGAAAATAACTTATTCTTTTTATCCCAGTGAGCTAGTAGCTCTTTGTATCTCCAGAGATGGGGTTACTTCTAAATTACTTGGCAAGAAATATATTTCTCAGAGAATCTTCTTTTGTTGGTGTTTCTGAGCAGCTGTGTTGGCTGCAAAGAAGCATGTGTGTGTATGCTCCTCTTTACAACCAACACACAGTTTTCTTTAAGCAATGAGGCACTTCGTGTTTTAACACTGCTGGCAGCCTACAAAATGTTTTCTCTTTGTGTTTCTATGCATTTTCTTGGAGAGATATGTAATACCTTAAAGACACTGATGTTGCCTCACAGAAACAGATTTCTTCTAGTTGCATAGCTCTTGCAGTAGCAATACAAAGTTCTCTGCTCTTTTCTTCTATTTTTAGACTATTGGAAACTTGTTTTGGTATTTATGGGTTTATTTTGTTTCTCCTAATTATGTGTGAAATAACAAAAATGAACAGTTCAGATTGTCAACATTGTTTCCACAACAAAGGTATTCTGCTTATGACAGATCTGAGCAATTACTGTCGCCTAACGAATTCAAACATACAGCATTGACAAAGAATTTCAAGCAGCACCAGTTCTAATTGCCTTGTTAATCTTATAAAATGATGTCCTCTTCAAACTTTTGTTTAGAGTCAGTCAGCATAAAAACATTCTTCCTGATGAAATAACTTCATAGGCAAAGTTCAAGTGAGCAATTAGTAATTGCATCTGTTTTTGAGTTATTTTCCCAGCTTGTGGCAGTTAATAACCTTTTAAAATTCTGTAATATATATCCCCAGGCAGCTGTAGCTCTATTTCCCTAATCTACTGCATGTTTGAAGTACTCAGCTATCTGGGACCATCTGTTTCTCTTCTCCAAAGATTGTTAAATCCTTGGCAATCCCTTGAATGAATCTCATGCTTTCTAACATAGAAGAGTAATAAGTGAATGCAAAATCTGAAAAATTATGGGAAGAGACTTAATTGGTATTAAAGATAGTTTGTATGCAGTGACCATTGGAAGAAAAAATGTTTTGTCTCAAAGCACCTCAGGGAAACGTTATATATGTCAGTGGAGTGCATAAAAAGCCATTCCAAGAATGCTAGCAAATTTACTTAGATTGGCATGACAGTACAGAATGATAGAACGGCTTGAATTGGAAGGGATCACCTAGTTCCAGCCCACCAGAGGATCTGTCTCAATCTCAATGCTTTCACTGAACAAGGACAATACAATACCCAAACAGAATCAAGTTTACATGTTTCTTAAATTATTACATGAGTATATCTAAGGAGCCATTCAAAAGTTTTCTCTTTAATTCTCTTAATTTCTCCCTCTGCTTGTAACTCTTGGACTTGAGTCTTTGTGGTGCATGCTATTTGCCTTAAAGCTGAATCTTCCTCTAGATGCTGATTACATATTGGCGTCATTAGTTATGACTTTCTGGATGCATGTCATTTCTTGGCTAAATCCACCATGAACACACAGAATAGAGAACACTTTTCAGTTGTTTGAGTTACTATGAATCTGTACTGATGATTATTTCATGCCAGCATGTCCCTTTACGTTTGCTGAGTTTGAACCATAAAGGTGGAATGGCTATTCCATCCTCAGCAATGAGTACTTGATTGAGATACCAAGTGCTGGGCACTAAAGTCACTGACAAAGATGATGTCCCTAGGCTCTCTAGCTGTCATTTAGGACTCCCCGACTGGGCTAACAAAAGCTTTTGATCCAAATTGTTGCTTGAGTATACTAATACCTTTTCACTGATTATCTAGGGAAAATAAGGATGCTAGAACCCTAACTTAACCCCAGACATTGCAAGTAATTCCCTCATGCAACTATGCCATATGGCTTAGCATGGTGGGAACACATCTCAACTTCTTTGCTTTTTTACTTGCTGATTGCAGTCTCTATTTTATCTAACAAAAGCTAGCCTGAAATTAGCTACTCCATTGGCCTGAATTCTGAACCTGACAACATATCCTGAACTGACATGTTCTTTGCTACTGGCTGCCTGCATGAGTGATGTTTCCTTCTTCAAATGTGGCTATCAGAAGCTGTGAAAGCAGGTTACTTAGGTTTGAGTTTGTAAGTCGACTGCTGTTGGTCATATAGTCATGTCCTTCTGTTACTACTAATTTCTTGCAGGCATAGATTTATGCAAATATATATATAAAACATATATGTTATGTAATAAGCATGTAAGTGTATAAACATAAGATTGCAGTTTTTAACAAAGTATTCTTATGTCTTACATCGCTGTCGTATAAACCTACAGTGATCACTTATATAAGCAGTTATGTGGGGGATGTCCTGGCCCTGCTCCCTACCTCCATATGTTTAGACTGTGCTTGTCAAAAATACTCATCTTTCCATCCAGGACTTCAGCCAGATCCTTTGTATTGAAGCATTTGTCCCAGACTGTGAACACCCTACGGTGAGACTTGCACAAGTGTGCTTCTGATTGAACGTGCAATCCCACTGATGATATAATTTGGCTTTGAATTTGTGCAAAAAGCCATCTTGTACATCCTGTTCTTCTGCAATTCTATGCTCTCTCAGGTGTGAAATTGCTACATACCTCTCAGGGAGTGCTTATTAATAACAACCTACCTTTCCTTATCATCAGCACTCTGTATCTGGGACAAATCTCTAGTACTTTCTCCAATGGAAAACAGCCTGTTGTAGATTTTGTGACGTCTAACTGATAAAATTGACATCAATGCATGAAAAAGTTCCTTAGTTACTTCAAGCACAGATTCTCCCAGATCTACTTCCCCATAGCTCCTATAAACCCTTGCATTGTCAGCTAATGTGACTTTTCTTACTTTTATCTTTTTTTTAAGGATATAACACTTTATGAAACAGTAATATAGTAATATATTGAGGGAGAGGTACTGGTTGAAAAAAGGTTCCTTGGCGCAAGCTGTATATTAAAGATGTGATCACTTCTTGCTTGCTCCCTTCTTGGAAACATCCCTGACACAGTGGTTTGTGTCTCTGGCATTGAAGGTGGGATACCTCCCCACCCTGCTTCTACCTCTCACTTGTCTTGCAAGCTTTCCTGCCTGACCACTTTTCTGATAGGATTTCAATTTTAGGAACAGAGATCAGCACATTTATGATGGTCGTTCTCCCCTCAGCTATTCACCTCATTCATTTGGCAGTTGTTAGAAAATGCAAATATACCCAACATAATGTTTCCTCCTTCTTGGTATCTTCTCTAAGTTGTCACATGATTACTTCTAAATCATACATCCTAAGGAGTGTTCACTGTACCTTCATCTTGGTTGGACTAGATGATCTTGTAGGTCCTTTCCAACCTAATGTATCTATGAATCTATGAATCTTATCAGCCATTTAAGTTTCACAGACCAGAGATGACAGCTCTAGCATTTGATAATGCTTATCTTCTCTCTACTTGTTATGATTTTGGAACTTAGGGGAATTGTCTGCATCAGTCTTCCCTTGAGAAGGAAGAAATTGGTCAAGAGTATCTTTTGCAGGTGAAGTTGAGTCTTTGGTGTCTTGAATCTCATTTTTTGTTTATTAAAGAAGAACCTGAAATTGTTGTAAAGGAGACTTTTTTACTCACCAGATAAGAGAAAAACTAGGAACTATGTATATCTTCATTCCTTGAACATTATCAGTAGAACTGATATTCTATTTCATGAGATAGGGGAGTTTTCTGCTTTGGGTTGAAATTCTGTGATTCAATTCAAGAAAATTGAAGTCCAGGTACAGATGCAAGCCCTCTGAAATCAATTCTGATGACAGACGCATATTTCCACTACAGACTATGCAGCATGAGAAATGGGAAACAAATGCGAATTGGAACATATAATTTTTTCCAGTCTCTTTTAATATCTTTCATAACTCTGTTACCTTCAAAAACAGTCTTACTCATTTCTTTGATTTATCTGTATGATCCAGTCTCTAGACCTTGTTTGTGGTTCCTTATGCAAAAATCAACACAGTTGTTAATTTTGTGGCCCTTGTGTTTGTATTTTAGTTTCCCATAAAAATCTTTTTTGCATCATTCTTATAAAACATTCTCAAAGGGCAGAATTAATATTTCATCAGTACATTCAACAACGGCGAACATTACTGACCAGGAAAGTTTATTTTAATTCAGAGTAATTGTGGTCAATGTGTACTTAATCCAATACCTGTTGAGTAGAAAATGTCAAAGCACTTCATTAGTCTTTGGCTCAGATGTTCCTGTGAACACTTTAGGTGTATCTGACAGTTAAGACTGTTTTAGTCTGTAATGTATCTTATGTGTCTCACTCATAGGAAATTAGAGAGCATTTGGAAGAAAGAGAAAGTGAGCTTAAAAACCAAAGAAACTAAATCCTTGCTCATTACATACTGTATTTGCAATTATTTTTTTTTTAAATGGCACTAGTTATATTCCTGTATATACTGTTAGATTCAAAAAAGTGTGCATCACCTAGATCATTTTGATGCAGAAAGAGCACTTCTTGAATTCTGTCAAAATGCAAGTATTTGAAAAAATATGATTTTATTTTTTATTTTAAATTTTACTCTAAATTGAAGGTTAGTGTGATTAACTCATCTAGCTAGTTTGTCAGTTTTAAGGACAAGATTATCATTTTTTGTCTCCAAACTCTAATCAAGATAATGGGGTTTTAGGGATGATTGCTGAGCTGACAGAAGGTGTGAGAAGGCAGATAAGGTAGAAAAGTAGCAACTGTAAAGAAAATAAACAAACCCTTAGGTAGGTATAAGCAGCCTGAACTTGTGTGTATAGGGAAAGAGAAGAGAGTTTATGTGAAGAAAGCAGTTGAACTTCAGAAATACATTGAGAGTAGTGTAATAAGAGGTTGGGAAATCAAGCCAAAAGCTATTTGACCTCAAAAAGTGGAGTTACCTTAATACTTATTAATATATGTGTCAGATTTATGGAATGTATTTTGTCTTAATGATAAAAAAATACTGAATATTGAAAATCTTCCAGCTTTAGATACACCCAAGGCTCAGCAGAGATGGCTTTGGTTAACTGATGGGAAAAATCTTGTGATGTTTTCCATTCAGTAGACTTCTGATGTCTTGAAAGGACATGTCTTTGATATTTAAATATGTTATCTTTGAGATGTTTTTTAATTCCAGTGATAACATGGAGGACTGCTTTACAATATGTCTTTTCACTATATTCCTAAAAAGGCACAAACCAAAATCTCTATGAAGTGATTTGAGTAGATCTCTGTCTTCAAAGCCACAGGCACATGGTTTTGGGAACCTTGCATGATTTCATGTATTCTTCATGGACAGTTTTTGCTCCACTGATCTTGGGATATTTGAAGGTTCTGGTGCATGTAGTCAAGAAGCAACTTCTGGGTTTGTTGTTTGTTACATAGGGATCTTCTGTAGGGATTTATGTACCTTCTTTGATCACTTCATATGTGCTACTGCTGAAAGAAGTATGCTACATTTACCTGAATGGGCCAGGTCTGGATGGAAAGAGAGGCTATTGTGTGTCATATAACAATTTTCTCTACAAGGGGAAGATCTTTGTCTTCTTTCTTTGGTGATAAAGATCTCTTTTATAATGTGATGTGGATGCCCAGTTGTATTTCTGAGGGTTCTGACCACATAGTTATAGCAGAAGTTCCATTCCTCATCAATATATGTAATCCTTCCAGGAAATCTTTTAGAAGAAGGTAATATCATTGGGAAAATACTTGGTGTATTAATAGAGTCATGTCAAAACAGTTAATTGAATGCTTTCATCTCCATGACTAATGAAAGATTAAGTTGCTGCAGAAATATGTCATAGGATTCTACAAATTGTAACTAAAAATAACAGCCTCATTAAATTAATTTAAAGATACCTAAATGTTAGTGTAGGAATTGTCTCACTGCAGAGAGCTTTACAAATGCTTAAGGAAAGCACCACCACTGTACATTTTGGTGTCTTAAAGCATAAAGGCTGCTACTGGCAAAATTCCTCAGAGCTGGGGACAGAGCCTATTTTTCTGCTGGTGTCCCAGTATGTTTTCTATAGGAACAATAAATCAATTAGGTTTTAGGAGATTTTTCCAAGAAAAATAATTCTGTGTGCGTCAGCTGGCAGTGACTTCTCAGAGAGAGCATGCTCTACATGTACTTGTCTGTAATATTCTTTTCCTTCTCTTAAGATCTGTAGGGGTCAATATAACCTAAAGAAAAAATGGAAACTGTAGGTATTCTTCAAAGGAATTGTGCACAGTTACAGGTCTATGGTTCTGGTGGCAGCTGTGTAAGCATAGAAAAATGAATCTTATAAATCAGCTCAGTTCATTTGTGCTAGAAATCTGTCATCCTGCCGCTACTGGTAAATCCCATCATTTAACCCCAATCCACTGCCTCTTCAGCCTTCCCATATTCCTCTGTCTTCATTTTGACAACTCTGCTTTTTTTTTGTTGTTGTTGTTCTGCAGATTCCCATGTTTTTTATACCTGAAACTTGTAAGCTACATTTACTTCTTTCCTAAAAAATACCTCTTTACCAACAGAAATTCCAACACAAATTCCAACACAAATTTCCCACAGAAATGTCTTCTGACAAAATTCTCTAGGCTTAATTTTTGTATTGTACTGAGCTGCAAGCTTTGCAACTGACTGAGATAACCGTGGAGTATGTGTTTTCCTTGTTTGTATGTGAAGAAGTAGATTGTAAACTTATTTCACTAGATCCAAGTTTTGTGAAATTGAGTTGCTACCTTTGGAATTCCAGAGGGAGAATGGAGGTAGGGTAGATAGGGCTGTATGATAGTTCTCCAGACTATCAAAAAGAAAATCCTGTTGTTCATGTAAAAAATGCATAATGCAGTGGACATTTATGGCACTAGTAAACACACAAACAAATATGTACTCGTGTATGAAATTAATAGGAAATCAATGGCATAAGCCTATATTCTATGCTTATCTGCTGCCTTCGTTTCTAAGTTACTCACACTGTTTTCCATGACAAGTTTCATTCCCAAGGCTGTTCATTCACTGCTGGCATTCATATAGCAGACTCTTGGAAATTGACATTCCAATAATCAAGACACTCACATACATTTTAAGTGGAATTCCACTGTTTTCATCAGGCTTTTAAGGGCACTGTGATATAAAACTTCAGTGATGTGAAAGATAGGTAAAAGAGTTGGGGTGGAGGTAAGAGGTAAGAAGGGAAAACCTTTTCTCTGATCCCATTCAATTATGTTTTTTCTAATCTTACCACAGTAATGATCTCTGATATATTTTATTTGTATTTCCTTTGCACTGCTCTTGCTAAGGAAAATAAACAGTTAAACATTTTAGAACAGTTGTCTAGAAAAAGCTCTTTAAACTATTGTTTTTTCAGAACAACAACAACAATAAAAATAGTACAAACTTAGTTTCTATTTTTCAGTTGTTGTTTACTTATTTCTTCTCACCTTTCTCCAAACTGCTCAATTTGATCAATTGTTATGTGAAGTATGACAAATAACTTTGTTTTCTCACAATAAATACAATTTCTATCCCAGAAGTCACGACTAGTTTTAGGTCTGTTTGATCTCTTTGTAATTGTCATTCTGTGTCTAATTTTGAGCTGTCTCCCAACTCAGATGTGACATTTCTGGAAATATGCTAATATATACTGATTTTCTCAAATCCACCCACAGACAGTTTTGCTTCCTCTGTATGATGGACACAAATGCCTTCAGGTCTACTGATTTGGTGGAAGTGAACTTGGATCATCCAGGACCATGTTATCAGGGCTCCACCTTACGGCAGATCAGAGCAGAATGGCAGTGGCTTTGTAACTTCTCCAGGTTAGAAGATAGGGAGAAGAAATTTTCTAAGATATGATATGATATTTTGCTTTGGGCCAAAAACCGATGGATTCTCCAAAGAGAGGGTTTATTTTTTATACTGCCTCAAAATCCATGCAAAATAAGAGTATTTCTAGTAGTTCTATTTTTACAGTTTCTTACATATCAATGATTTATTTGGCATGAACATCACTGTGCAGACAATTAACAAAAAAATCTCTTTTTCAATTTTTAATCTCTGGAGGATAAGAATGAGGTCTTGATTATTATATTCGGTATTTTGGTGAAGAATAATGAACAAAGAAGATTTCAAAGCATAGTAATCATGGTTGTTCAGTGTTTTTTGCATCATTACTTCCATGCTGGAGTCTTACTGAAATTAAATCTCAAACCTTTCTGAGATTTTTTTTCAGGAAATCACTACTATTTTTTATCTCTGTATCTTTATATGACCTGAGAAGTTATATTTCTCCATTAATCTATGTCACCTCGTGCAAGCATACAGTAACCAAAACATAATGCAAGAAACATAGATTTGTAATGAGCTATGTGGTCTTCCTGAAATTTGTGCTCCAAATATACCTAAGAATAAAGCCATCAAGCAAATGGATAATGGCAGAGAAAACCATAATTTCATATTGAAAAATCAAAGACTTGATTTTCTTGCATTTTGTTCATGCAGTGTTGTTCTGCTCCTATAGTAGAGTCATTTACAGAAGATAAATTTCCCTAGGGTTTCTTTTTTTTATAGTATAGATTATGAATGAGAGGAAGCTTCTCTCAGATTCTGAAGATGAATAGAAATGAGTTAATGAAAGCTTGTTTAATAAGTCAGTGGTTGGATTCTCTCTCTGTATTTCTGAATGAGGCTCTTGGGATCTTCTGTGAGTTGTACATATTTGCCTGCAGTCAGAAATGGTTTCTTCTTTTCTGGGCATGTTCCATGAGTGTCTGTCTGAACTTAGGTACTTCATAGTGAAGTACAGGACAGTATCTGATTAAAGTGAAGGGTTAATATCACAATATCACCAACTACATCTGAGAACTAATGTTTGTTTTGCTTAGAGATTTAGCTATTCCTTATTTCCTATCTTTCTGTGGTAGTATTTAAGAATGATAGAATAGAATATTTCAATAGGAAGGGATCTATAAAGATCAATTCTGACTGCTCTGAAAAGTATCTACTGTTGCCAACTAGAGTTATTTCCTAAAATGTAGGTAGACATTATGTATATTCTGACAGATGCATTAAAGTGGTCTCTTTACCTTCAGATTTATTCTTTTTTTTTTCTCTCTGAGCTTTTTGTACTCCTCTGAACTGAATTATAAGAAGTTGCTCAAAGATGCTGTAAATTGCTGAACCTGCTATAAGTTGGTCCAACTTTGAGCATTTGGTTGGACAAGACTTCCAGCCTGTATTATTCTGTGCTTCTACGATTCCAGTATACCTAATTTACCCTATTTTACAATGTGACTGATAAAATTATTCATTATGTAATTTTCTATACCTGTTAACTTGCTCTACCCTAGTTAAAACAATAAACCAAACATGCTAATATGAGGCTCAGTCCAGCCTTGAGAAATCCCTAAATTCAAAAGAACACAGGTGCTCTTTGATATATGTTTATATTTATGAAAAGAGAGAGGTCAACAGCCAAACTACTTCTGGAACCAAATGTAGAGCAGAGAAACAATTACACAGTGAAAGGTTTTCTGTAATAATAATTCAAATCAGAACCATAATGCCCTTCAATTTGTTATTTGCCCAGGTTAAGTATGTCATTTATTCAGTGCTTAGAGTACATGGAAACAGCTTCAGCAGACCAAGTCCTGACACGTCTGGGTTTGGTTTACTGTAGTGCCTATCAGTGGAGCTCACCTGTGCATTCTGAATTGCAATAACTTTTTATGGAAATTGTGCTAAATCATGAGATTCTCTAGAAGGGAGGACAGCCCAATTATGTTGTGGTTTTATTGAGAATAGGTATAATCACATATGTTATTACATATCACATTTATCACATATTGAATTTTTGGGCATATTTAACCACTGAAATTATACCAACCTTGGCAGATTTGCCATCATCATATATAGCTTGCACTCAGGTTCAGATTTGTACTTCAATTGTTGTAAATTACCTAAGGAATGGAAGCCACAAACTATAAGATGTTTTTGAATATTTTATGTTGACTAAAACTGTAGGTGTGAACCCTACCTGCTAACATCCAGCTGGTCAGTGTATAATTTAGAAATCTAGTGGATGAATTCAATCCTGACTTAGAAGACTGCTGGAAGACAAGAATCAAACTTCTGGGGGGCGTTTGTACATTATTGTGTGAAGTTTTCCTAAGTGCATATTTCTTGCAGCACATGTGCTTACATTTTATGTGTAGATCAACTTCATATTACCTAGATTAAAAAAAAAAAAGAGAGAGAAATAATATGTGAACTAGAGTGCTGAATGACTGGAGTTCACGTCTCCTGTGACTTCTGGTGAGACAAATATTATTTTTGACAGTCTTCCACCTTGTTTTCCCACTCTGTGTGACTCAGTAGGGATTTGCACCTCTTATTGGAAGGGCATCTTTATAGCTTTTAGTCTCAGCTGACTACAGAGTCTGTGACGCCATCGTTATCTACCTAGTGGAGCAACCTTTCCATTTTGCATTCAGTTCTTTGTATAGAGAATTACTGTTTGATCTATCCCCTCAAATGCATGTGGTGATTTTTGTCAGACTTGCTTTTCAGAGACAAATGTTCTGCTAACTGAAAACATAACATGCATAGTACAAGGTGAGAGTAACTTTATGTATATTCTCTTTCCTGTCATTCATTCTACTGTGATACTAGTGTTAAATCAGAGGCAGCTATTCCATTTCTAAATCTGTGCTTCTCTCAAGTTTTATCAAAAAATGCAATGTCTGTGCAAAAGGATAGAAGTGAACTCAAGTCACTTCTTAAACTTTGTCTATAATCTACTGATCAGTGATTCTTAGGGACTGCAACATGTTGAAGAAACAATATGACATATAATATGACAGTTTCCTAATGGCAGAAACAAAATGTCCGCATAAGGTGGCAGTCTTGGCTGAGGAAAATCCTTCATACAGTCAATTTTCTTCTATCTCAGTTTTGATAGAAGAAACTTTTCTCTGTTGGCAGGCACAACAACTTGCCAAAACAAATGGTTTGGGTTTCTCTTTATTCTTTGCCTGTGAATTACATTTCTGAACTCAGAGAGTGTGCATAGTTTTGCCATAGTATTTAGAGAATGAAATAACTAAGGCAGTATTTTTGGATGTATCTTTTTCAAGCACTTGTTATTAAACCTCTACTTTAAACAGTCAAATAAGCCAGTGAATAAAGTCGATGCAGACTGGAAAAACTATTCTGCCTGTTTAATACTGTTAGACAACAGCTAAATAGTTTGTAGATCTTGTAGAAGCACTATCATTAAAAAAAAAAAGAAAAGAAATGAAAATCAGAATTTTTAGCAAGGTAGCTTGTGCATCAAAAGCAAATGTTAATCTTGAAGTTGGTCCAAAACACCACTGTGTTTAAGGAAACAAAGCAGAAAAACCATTACGCTGAGACTTGATAAAGATGGGATGAAACATAATCCTTCACAGTGAAATATTTTGCAAGGTAGCCAACTAATAATATTTATTGCATTCACCAAGATTTTATGAAAGCATCCAGGTGGGCCAGCATTTTGCAAGAATGGAGCCAGAGCACAAGGAGGCTCTGGATCTCAGTGGATGTGTACATGAAGCTCGTGAGAATGTTTGTGTGCTGTAAGGGGTGTTTGGGCAAGCCCATGTGATGACTACTTCAAATGTAACACCCGGTTCAATTAGTTCTTCAACTTTGTCTTTGTTCTGCTGCTTGTTTTTACTGGGCTGTTTTAAAGCTGACAATGCTGAACTTCCACCAGAGATGGAAACCCAGACTTTTCCAGGCACAAAGTGTGAGGAAAGGGACACTGCAAACTTGCAGAGGTCTGACTGATTGCAGAGGTCTGTCTGAGAAAAGGCTCTCCTTTTTCCTGGGAGGTAGCTTCCCAGGCTAGGTCTTGGTCCATCCCTGTATGGCCCTGCAGACACAGGCACACTGTGTTGACCCATGAGACTGCTGCAGGGTATTGCTATTGCACAAATAAGCAAAGAGCTTCTATACCAAAGGGGAGAGATCTGAAGGTGATATTTTTTCCTCTAGACTTCTATTTCTTCAATTTCTTCTTACATCAGCCTAATAAGAGGTTTTCCCTTTATAAATAAATGAGACTTATCCATTGCCCTTTACACACTGCTCTTAGAAATTGTTTCTGTTTACAGAAAGAAGTGTAATTGCTTTCTGATATGAATCTAGCCATTGAGACAGAAACGTGCATTTATATATTCTATTCTAGTGAATGCTGTTTCAAAAGGGAATGTTAATTCAGTCACCCTGTTCATACAGTGTGCAGGAAAACTTATTCCTTTAGTTGTGTCTGACAAATGACATTGTTTTAGTATGCTTAGACTTTTTAAAAGTTGCTCAAATAATAACTACTTTAGATTTTACTGGGATGTGTATGTTCTAGCATTGATATTTGGACTTTTGAAGTCAGGAATGCATTCTGATGATTTAGAGAACAAAGAAAATGATGAATTGCTAATTACAAGCTGATTAATCAAAGCTTTTTTGTAATGTCTGAAGGTCCAAGCAGAAGGAGCTCCCTGCTCCCCTGGCCACGAGCACACCACAGAAGTAGTCAATGCCTCTCATAGTCTGGAATTTGCTCAGAGAGCAGCCTGGAGGGATGGGCATGACACAAGTGGAATGAGCAGCAAATAGGATATTTATCTCTGATTTTTTTTTTTTTCAGGGAGGTGTAGGTGGCTGCAAGGAGCAATCTGAGTAATACACTTGGATAAGTGAGATAATGAGCTAGTCTATTTTTTGAGGATAGTTTTCCTTGTGCTGATCGTTACACCTACACCTACTTGAAAAAGGAGAATGTTGGCTTTACAGGATGCCTGAAAGTGTTTATTTTTAAAAGAAAGTTGAAATGTTAACGTTGAAATGTTTGTAATAGGGTACAAATCTTTTACTCCAGATATCTTCCTTGATTCATGCTTTTTGTTCCAGGTTAATCAATGTATCCAGTATATCTATATAATGCAAAATATCAATATGAATCAAAAGGAGAACTCTGATGTAATTGTATGGTCAGTTCTGTGCTAGCTCCCAATTCAGAGACTAGGTAGGACAAGGCTCTAAAATTTTCCAGCCTTTACTTGCATTGCTATTTTGCATTATTTCTAATCTCTACCAAAAATCCTACCAAGAGAAGTAGTATAAATACAGTCATATATGCAAAGCAGGAAGACTACAGGCATATATGCAAAGCAGGAAGACTATCATTTTAGACAAAGAGGTAATCATTTGAACATAAGATTAATTGATATTAGAGGAGCAGAGAAGAGAAAGAGGACACTAGTTGATGTGAACTCATCACAAGCAGTGGTAATTGGTCTACTCAACAGGCAAGAATGGATAATGGAACGTGAGATGTTTCTGAGTGCTTTGCCAGCTGGGATCTTTTACAGCTTTGAATTGCTTTGGTTTCTCAGCCTAAATAAATCAAGAGGTCTCAGCAATAGATTTCTCAAGCATATTTGTAACTTTCAGAGATTGTGTCTGAAGATCTGTATTTTTCAGGCTTTTCCATAGCTGTAACTACCCTAGAGAAGTGGCTTATTTTGTAAATTCCACTAGATCAGACAAAATAGCCTAAATTCCTCTATTTTTCAAATAATTAAGTACACAAATTTTTAAGTACACTGTTTGAATGACAAATAGTATGGTGATTTTAGGAAACCTTCTTGATGCATTCTGTTGACACAGATTTCAGAATAATAGCTGCAACAATCTTTGCTTTTAATGGGTTTGTATGCAAAGATCTATGAGGAACATGGAATAAATCAGTACAGTACAATCAGATGAAATCTGCCTGATGGAATCTCAGCCCTAAAAAGGCAGAATATTTGGGATATCATGTGGAGCTCAAGCTACAAAACATCTCACAAATTTGCCTCTGCTGCAGACTTCCAGTGAGCCTCACCCCAGTTAGTGGAGACTTCATCTCCTACTGCTCATTGCTAGCTCTGAAAACATTTTAGCCAGGAAGAGGATATGATATTTGACATTCTAAGAATCATCAGGAAAGAAACAGAGAGGAGAGAACAGTTTGTTCTGTAAGAAATGAACAGAAACTATTCTGAGAGCCGTTTGTTATGACCAGAAGTTGATGTGATATTGAGTATTGTCAACAAGAAAGCTGTGCATGCTCATAAACTTCTGCTGATGATCATACCAAGAAATGGGAAGTAAAACTTGGCAGAGAAAGGTAGGACAAGGTAAATAAACATAATAAAATTTTTATTCTAAAGTAGAATAAAATTCTACTTTAATAACACAAGAACAGTTGTGAAATGACATACGTTTTGTAGTAGAAGCTAAGTAATTTCCAAAGCGGTTGACTTTTCTTCCAAGAGGAGAGAAAACGCAGCTTTTTTTTTTTATTACTTGAAATAATTAGTTTACCCAAATTTCTACATGTTTTGTTGAAATACTTTAGAACAGGCTCTATATTTTATTCACTGGAGAGGACTAGGATAAAACCTCAGGCTATTTTATAGAAGATTTAATTAAAAGAAGCTTCAAAGTTGTAATGACCATACCAAGGACAGAAATCTCAGAAGGTGAGGGGGATTTTACACCAGCTAGGATGAAAGAATCTTTGAAAACTCAGATCCTTTATTTATTCTTTATTATTTATTCCTTTTGCTGTTAGCACGCAGACAGTTGTGTCAGAATCTGTGTGCTATAGGCTCTGCACCAATGAGCAGTGACTGAAGGCCTGTGTGGATTGACATCCATACTGGAAAATACTATAGACAGCTTTTCAAGATGCTGCCTTGCCACATTTTATGCATCTATGGAAATCTACACAGGAGAAAGCAAGTTAGAAAAATCCCAATGAAATTTCATTGTCATGGGGTAGTTTCTCTGCCCAGAGGTCTCCAGGATTTCCAGAAATAGGCAGACTCACTCCTCACTCTTTCTCTGGCCCCAGAATGTTTCATATTCACTGCAACATGGTTAGTATCTTGTCTGTATAGCCATGAGCCTCCCTTTCCAGGGAGGAAGAACATGCAACATCAAGCCCATGTAAGAAATATCACATTATTAACATGGTAAACTAAAGCCCTCCACAGTTAGGCCATCTGAAACTGAACAGATTATCCTATGTGACATTATATGACATTATTCATTGCTACAATCAAGCATGGTGTACTTTCATGGGCCTTCTACTTCATTGAGTCTCAAAATCAACAAAGCTATTAGTACTTATCTCCTCTTTGTTCAGCTACTTTCCCATTTACTAGCCTTGACTCCCACCCTGCTGGGAGGAAAATTCTGACTGTAATTAATTGCCTTTCTCAGTGCTGCTTCCTATCTCACATTGCTTTTCTGAGCACACACAATCAAGGGCTGGACAAGGAATTGTGGCATAAGTTGCCTCTTACAAAGGCAGAGCTGATACCAAGAGCAAGCAACGGTGCTCTGCACTTGCTGCCAAACCAAAAATTTTCCTTATGGTTATGAATGTACCTACCTTTATGAATGAACTACAGGTCCTAGTGATACTCAGACAAGAGTATTCAGACTTTCTGTCCATTAAAGAGAAACACAAATAACTAATGACTAACTGGAAGGGAAAAAGTGTTTGAAGTGGCTTGCCAAGTTGGAAGTAATCGTGAAGAGAAATAGTAACAGCGCAACATGCGAGGAAGGGGAGCCCAGGAAATGACTTGTGACGATCATCCTCAGCAATTACAAAGAAGATGTGGACAGGTTGAGGCCAGGGAAGAGGTTTGTGATGTGAGTGGGTTCCAGATTCCTGTTCCTCAGCACTGTTGGAGAGTAAAGGTATGTACACTATGATACAGAGCTCCCTGAAACAAAGTGCAGGGCAAGTCTTGAAAAGAAAGTCTGAGCATCTTTTTAGGATGTAGTGGAAATGCTGTCATAGCCTGAAGTAGTGATTAAGCACCTGGTCGGAAGGCAGGGTCAACCCAGGGGAGCTCAGGTGCATGCAGTGCACCTGAGTGACTGGAAGGGGTGGAGTCAGGATCCACCCCTTTGCAGACCTCATTTAAGGGTTGACAGTGGAGGTCAGCACATTTCATCTGAGGATCTCTCCATGTGTGAGGACCTTACAGGCCTTCCAAAAGTAAGTAGTTTCTTTATCTTCTTTTTGCGCCTGCTGCTATGTCAGAGTGGATTCTTGCTCACTGTGGCTTGGGAACTTGCTGCTCTGCTGACGTGTTGTGCTTTCCGTTGTGTTGCATAGGAATTCAAAGGCTAGTGATTCCCAGATACTAATTTTAGAAGCAAGAATTAATTAGAGTATCTTACCGTTGCGGGAATGGGACAGATTGAAGGTACCAGGCTTCAGGGTAATAGTACAGCAGTAAGGAGATACAACTGAATGGCTGAACTTAAATCGAGTCCATTTTAAAACTGTTGAGTGCTTCTAGACTTCTGAGTTTATTGTGTCAGCCCTGCTTTTGTGTCTCTATTGGACTGAACTGAAAATCCTGTTGTCTTCTTTTAGTGTGCATTATGTTATGGGATTGAAATGCTGTAACTTTGCAAAAAAAAAAAAAAAGTGTGTATTATTTTCTTTGTATTTGAGAAGTTAGTTAGATTACAAGTCTAAACTCTTTCAGTTTCAAAGTGTGAATTGTTAGATTACTTTCAAAATGTTGTGGTTGAAGCAGAGAAATCTTGAGAGGTTTTCAGGTGGCATCTGGAATTCTGTCCACTTCTGCAGACAGACTGAAGGCAGCAACTCAGTGCTTACTGCTGTGGATGTAGTACTTATAATCTGGTATTAGAGGAATTATCCCTGAATTCTGCATGCCTGGGCTGTAACTACTCCACACCAGATCAGGCCATTGAATGGGAAAATTTGAAGTAGCTCTTGTCAGAAAGGGACAGTTTTCCTATCACTAGTTTTCTTGTGATGGAGTATCATTAATTCCTTTTCCTCCTTTACGTGAACTCAGCTAGATGATAACAGTTTTATGGTTCCAAATTTATTTCCTTCTTATTTTTAGTTTCAAGATGAGTTTGAAAGTGTAAGGAGAATTGTAAAATCTGAAATTGTTCTGTGCTATGAATCTAAGGGACCAAACTATGAAAAACATGTTATGGATTTCTGCCAAAAAAGGAGATCATTTCTGTATAATTCTCCCTCATCAACCCACACTTTTCTGTTCAAGCACAGCTGGTCTTCATTACTTCTGGATTATTTTATTTACATGCATTCATGTGAAATGTGTTTTTTTTTATTAAAGTCAGTAGTTGTTTGCCTTTAAATCTTGCTATTTATCCATTGATAAGTGGTCATGGAATGCTAGAACCATTTGAGTTGGAAGGGACCCTTAGAGGTTATCTAATCCAACTGTCCTGCAGTGAGCAGGGACATCTACAGCTTGATCACATGCTTGGAGCCTGGTCCAGTCTGGCCTTTTCTCCAGGGACGGGGCTTCCACCACTTCTCTGGGCAACATGTGCTAGTGCCTCCCCACCCTTCAAATAAAAACCTTCCCACTTACATCCAGTCTAAGTCTCCCTTCTTTTAGTTAGAAACCACTTCCCCTTGCCATCCCTTTAATTTTCTTTATTGAGGATGTTAGATTATGAAATGGAGACTAATTATTCAGTCAAGGACATTAAATGTGACAGGGTGAGTGAACACAGAAGGGCTCTCCAAGTATTCCAAATACATCACAAAGTAAACGCTAAAAAAATAAAACACAATCATATTTGTGAGGAGGAAGACACAGTATAGTGCTAAGCAGCAAGTAAACAACTTATGGAGCTAAAAAAATATATCCAGAAAAAATAGGAAAGTTGCTCATCCCCACTGGCATCATTAGTACCTCTGCTGGTGGCTGAGCTTCTGAGCAGCCCTCAGTGTGTGTGCACTGCCTTTTGCATGGTGCAAAGTCCTAAATTGACCTGGTTACAGCCCTGAACTGCTGCCAGCCTCAGCTTCACGTGCTTTATGCCTACCTGCGTGTTTTAAACTGATGGTCTGTCAAACACTTGGAGTACTGTGCTCTCCTAGGACAACTAAATTTTAATAAGATTGTTCAAGCTCAGTTGTTATTTCCTGTTATTTAATGGCACAAATGTTAGTAAAGCTATTACCTAGTTCTTGGCACTGTGTTCCCCAATGATTAATGTGTTGCACGTGGTGGCTCTGCCACAGGCATAGCAGAGTGTTCTGAGGAGCAGCAGGGGCTGAAGCACAGAGTTGGAGAGCATTTGTGCATTCAGCATTTTGTGACTATTGAAAAAACAATATCTGATTTTTATTGTAGAAAGTCTGCTAAAGAATAGACCAGGAAACAAATGAAAGTAAGGGCCCATCAATCACTTGTTGAGCTGGGGGCAATTATTTATTACTTTGATAAGACCTCTCCTTTACATTTGCAGGACTGTGTTTCGTATGGTAAGCAACTAAGTGCATGCATTATACATGAAAAATAACTACCTTTTGCAAAGCATCCAGTGAAGCAGAACATTAGCTGCAGCAGTTTTTAAACAAAAGATGAATGCTGCATGTTAAGTGGGAGGGGGCTGGGAAGGAAGGTACAGCATATGGTTGGTGCAGCACTGTGGGGTGAGGTGTGTGTACCTGTGCTAACGTGTGGGGCTCTGGAGCAGGTGACTGCCTGTGTGCAACTAATACAAATGCATCAGGAGATGTGGTTTACAATTTATGCCTTATATGTTGCATGGTGCACATGGACCTGAGGGAATTCGGTGCTAGAAGAGTACTGTCTCATAGCACCACTGTTTTACTGTCTTCTCTACCCAAAAATGCAGGCAAAAAAATATCCAAAACATTTTGAGGAAACACAAGATAAAGTGATCCAAAGCAAAAAAATCTTCAAATGCATCAGGCTCAGAAAACCTGATCTAAAGTCTGGGGGCCAGCAGAGGATCCTGTCAGAAGAGACTGCTCGGTGACGACTAAGTCACTGTAAGGTTCTAAATGAACCCACTGCTTCTACTGGGTTATGATCCATGAGTTGCCCTAGGTGGAAACTTCAGGAATGAGTTCTTCAGGCTGTGATAATGCAATGAAAACATCATCTCACTACTTGTCAGTGCTCAAAGTGAATGCTGGGACTCCTGTGCCTGCAACAGAGAGCCTCCTTTTCCCCACCATATAAATCCAAGTTTTATCTGCATTTTGAACACTGCCTACTCATCTCAAAAGGGCAGGTTATAATTGGAGAAAGTGCAGAACAAAATGGAATATGATAATCAAATTTATGGAGTGGCTTTTGTGTGAGAAACAGATAAATAAGCATGGACTTTTCTGTGGGGAAGAAACTCAAAACAAAAACAGTAAAGGATGTATGATGGATATCTGCAAGTTCAGGAATGGCCTAGAGATGGTGCAGAGGGATAAACTGTTTTCTAGGGAAAATTTGGGGGCGTGAGATTGATCACTGGCAACAGCCAGAAAGGGCTGAGCCTCCATTCAGACTGGCTAAGCTTTGAGTTCCTTCCCCCAAAAGTAGCCTCATGGTTGCTGACACAGTGACTGCAGCTAGTGCAGGACAGCCTGGAGCTGGACATTCTTGAAGTGTTAAAGGAAATATGATGTACGTACTGCTCCTGCACTTTGGGCTAGGCATGGTTACAACTGCTCAAAAATCTGTTGTGGGTAATCCCATGCTCTGTCATAAAAGCTTTGTTAAAACAAGCATACAAAGTGTGTGTGTATACTTATCAACTTTCTCCTTGCGTGCATGTCAGCTAGGCACAAAGGCAATGAAATGTTGCTCACTGGCTTCCTGAATGAATTTGGTCTCAGAGTTTAACTTTCAGATACATGAAGTTTGTTGGTTCCAATTGCTTTTCACCTGTGACCCTTATTTTCAGCCTGTTGTGGGATGAAAACCATTCTCCATCTGTGAGATGCACTGCTTGAAGCAAGGTCAGATAGTGTAAAAAAACTCATGGCAAGGTTTTAGGATTTCTGTGGTCAAGAAGATGTAGGACCTGGAGCCAGGTCCTTGTCAGCATGTCTGGATAGTTGTCTGCTACTGGAGGTATGGTATCCAGTGGGAGCAGGGTGAGGAGAGAAGCCTCCTTCAAGCATGAGGAAAAGCCATCTGGTAGTGGTTCTTTGTTGCTGTTCTGTCTGGATGCCTTCTGCATCAGGTCAAATACATGCAAAAAGCTGGGCCAGCCTTTCTGTGCTCCAGGAAAGAGGGTAGTCAGGACCCTGTGTGATGTTTGGGGTGAATGGAGTTTCTGCCCAGCTCTCTGAGAGCACACCATCACTAAATAAGGAGCTTCTTGTACATGAATAATACAAATGCATGTTGCAAAATGGTGTCATATGTGAGGATGTATGTATGAATCATGTGTGAATGTGTCACCTGTGAGGATATCCCATGCTAAATTTACTTGTTTGAACTTCCATTTGTGAGCAGGAGATAGATAGGAATAGCAGCAAGCTTGTGCGTGTTGGATGAAAGTGGTCAGAAGGAATTTCCAGAGATTACTTAACAGGAAAAAGAAAAACAACTAATTGAAAATTCAGCACAACTAACATGCATGTGGCAAGTTTTCTTAAAAATAGTGATTCTGACCAGCGTAAAATGAAATGTATTATAGTGAATAACATTTCACTCTTCAAGTTATAATGCTTGACCTTGATAAGCATTTCATAAAAGCACATTTAAGAAATAGTGTTTTCATGCAAGTTTTTCTGCTTCCTCAGAAGCAGAGAATTGAAAAATGAATTAGTGGGAGATTTTTTAATCATAAAAGATTCAATTTTATGAGAGAACTTGATGAATAACAAGTCTGTGGATCCCCTTTCTGTTATGCTGCCCTGTTTGATAGTACTGGGTTAAAGTTAGCAACTCCATTTCAAGTTTTAGTTAAGCATTACCATGCCCTTTCATCCCTGCTTAATCATTGTTCAATGTTATTAAAGGATTTCTCACTGATATGAGCACTTCTTGTATGTTAAGCTGGTGAACTCTTATGTTACTGCACCCTCAAAATGCATTTAATCTTCCTTTGCTTGATGCTATATATATGTTCAAGGTTATTTTAGTAGCAGTGCATCAGCTGTTGATAGGTAGATGTGAAGAAATATGGGATTGTTAATTGGAATAAAAAATACATGCACCATAGACTCAGCAGTATTCAGTATCCAATTGTGGGTCATTGTGCACGCATCAGCCTGAGGAGTCAAACTCTACTTTGTACACCTAACCCAGTCCTCTGCTCACAGTTCTTGCAGCATTACAAATTGTAAATAGTGACTGTAAGCAGATTACTTGCTTTTACTGTTTGATTCATTCAATAGAATGACGCAGAAGAGCTGGAGAGCAGTACTGTAGCACTGTATTCATATGGTGGGGCACTTGGTTTTGCTGTTCTGTATGGAGATGGTGTGACTGTTTTCTAGACTAGGACTTCATGATTTCTTATGGCAGTATCTTCAAACTTCAAAAAATCGAAGGTAAACAACAGAAAAATCAGAAAGCCTTAACTCTTTGTTAGAAATGGTTTTGAAGCTTGCTTTGGAGGAGCATAATGGATCGTGAAGATACTGCACAAAAAGGAAGTTCCTTTTGAGGCCCCCAAGATAAGCACCTTGCCTCTGTTCTTATACTCTGGGGCAACTCCAGTATTTAACTTTGCTCAGGCTTTCAAAATGAACTGAGCTGTTGAATTTCATTGTATTTTATTTTCAACCTAAATTGTGCAATGGTGGTAGTGAAGGGAATCCTATCTAGGTGAAAAAACTCATTTCTTGAATTGAGGTCTGATTTTCTGAGTATGTTTTTAACTTTTACAAAATGAATCTGTAATTAATCATCCTGATTTAATTGGGAAAATTGCTCTCTGATCTTGTCCATGACACAGGAAGGCAGGATTTCCCTGTTGAAACTGAGATATTAAAATGGAAAATAATAAGAATTTAAAAATCAGCCTGAAAACTACTTTCCACAGAAAATGATAGTACTATTTATTTCTGTAAATGATTCCTAAATGTAGCTACTGAATTCTTGGTACAATTTAGTATCTTAAATAAATATTTCTCTATGTGGTGACTACACAAAGATATAGGACAGGCCTAGCTGTTGCTACTGAGCTGGGATGGCAACAGAGTTTTCCATATCCATGCCATTTCAGCCATAGATGTATAAGATTCAAACGCTGAAGATACAAAGCAAGTTGATGTAAAGACAACTCTTACCATTGGAATGCACATCTTTTCCACAGCACAGCTGTCATAGGGAAACATATTATTCCTCAAGGCTGTTTATTATTCCTTTATAAAATTGAAATGCCAGTACATTCCAGAGGCTTTCTTGCATAGTCATCCTGACTCATCATCAGACTTGTCAAACTTTCTTCTCTATGGTCACTGATTCTCTTTCTACAATGTCAATTGACATCAGCAGTTTGGTAGACAAAACAATGCCATAAATAAACTTGAATTATTTTCAGATGTGAAAATAACATTAGTTAGAAATCAGAACTGTTGATGCCAGTGAGCCCAAGTTATTTTAATGTATGCTGGAAATAGGTACAGAGATGGAAATAAAGCACTAGGGAGAATATTTTGACAAGAACTGTGCTCAGTAATGGCACTCGTTTATATCTGAACTGTAAAGTACAAAGGGAAATAAATGCAACTTAAGTGCGTAACCACTGAGTCCTTTGAAGTGAGCCTACCTTCCCCCATAGCTAGTTTCCCTTTCTTTTTTCATTATGTTGGGGTTCTAGTACCTGATGTTCACTAAGAAGAGTGCAAGACATGTATGTTTGGTCCTGAGAGCTGGGTGGCAGTCCCTGTTCTGCTGTGTCTGCTCCTCTTGCATCAGAATCAGACAGTTCTACCTACCTTTTTGCTATTTTTTTAAAGCCTCTCAAGTGTATTTAGTTCAGTGGATGTTGACCTATTGGAGCATGTAGAGGATGGGCGGCAATCACTTGGAGCTCAGGACCAGCTGTCTTTTCACTTGGTGCAGCAGCTGATCTGCTCATCAGCATGACACTAAAGGCTCTTCCCTCCGTGTCTGCAGGGTCTAGCTCATCTGTTTCAATAGGTGAGGATGTCAGTGACTGTTAACAGCATAGTTACTATTTCAGTGCTGGCTGTATTACCAATTACACCTTCAGCCAAATGGCTCCTGGTGTGTTAGAGCTGAAGAGGTGGATAGCTGGGAACCACTTGAATTGCTTTCGGTGGAAATAGGCTGAGTGCCTTTGGCTGCAGCACTGTGGTGCTGGAAGCATGGGGCAGCTTTGAACTGCTGACTGCAGGGCTGGGACATCTTTCTGCAGTGCTCTGGGCCAAGCTTGACATCAAAAGTTGAGTTTCAGCTTATAAGTAACTTTTTTTTTTCTTAGTGCTTTTCTAGTTCTCCTGGAAAAATCATGATTTTCTAACAACGGTTGTTAGCATTATCTCAGTTATTTCATTAAGCATAGTCTGTATGATATTGAAGTCTTTAAAATATAAGAAACCAGTTTATTTAGGATATGCTGACATATAGCTTCAACTATCCCCTCACCACTAGTGACAAATCTTTGGAGGATAAACCATCTATAAAATGTGCAGCAGTGTGCAGATCTCATCTCAAAGTGATACAGTCCCTCCCTGGGAGATTGTTGGTCCAGGAAACTTAAAAGACATGCTGAACCTGATAACCTCGTAGGAGAAGACTAGCAGAGGGTTTACTTCTAAATTTAGGGGGATGGTTTCCAAGGGAAGACATTCTTACAAAATGTATTGTTTAAGGATTGTTGTCTCTTTACCAAGAGAACTGCCAGGTTAAACATCTGCCTTCAGAGTCTTCTGCAATAGTTTGAAACTTTTCCTGTTTCCATAGGAAGTGTCTTATCTCAGTTGCTTTTGTTTTTGAGCCACGAAGAAAACTACTAATATTCTTTCTGCTCTGTAAAATTTCTAGTCAGCTCATGATGAGATTTCAGGATATTTTAAGCAGAAATGCTACAGGGTATTGATTCACTAGGTTTTTGATTATTCGTTTTTTTTTTTAATTAGACAAACAAATAGGCATATAAAAAGGAAGCATTGTTTTTTACTTACTGAGAAATAATCTTGCAAGATCAGGAGCCACTGCAAAAGGTAATTTCAATGTACTGTCATTCCTCCCAGTAGCTGTGGTAAATTACGCATTTAATTATCTATGTCTAACCTTCCTTACTGGGACAAGAGGACCTTGGCGCAGGGAAACTATTCTTGTCTTTAAATATCAGGTTGGATTATTTCTTTTCTATGTATCATTGTTGTAGGGAAAACAAAAACTCATTCAGAGATCAAGCTTTTTGAGTTTTCAGAGGTCCTAATCCATCCACTTAATTGTGCATAGAGTAACATTTGTTTTTTATTTTATCTGTGACATGGAAGTCTAAGAATTTCTTCAGTTATGATGCCCATTGTTTGAAATGACAGTAAAAGAAGATCATGATAAGTAGGTGATAACAAAGAAATGCTAATTGGCATTGGTGGCAAGGCAAATGCTTTGGAATAATATATTCTAGAGATTTCTCAGTTTTCTCTAAAGTTAAATTGATAATGATACGAGAGATGTAACCAATAGTAGGAAAGTAAAATCCTCAGAACTTCTGTATCTGCTGCCTTTCTTATAAGGACTTTTCCTATGATTAGGATTTTAAACACTTTGCACGTTGCCTTTAAATGGTCAGATGAACAGGCAGGTACATTTAATACATTTAAGCTGTAAGCCAGTTCTGACAAGGCCCTGTGGCAGCACAGTTCTGCTCTTGTGTCAGAGAGTGGAGAACACTTTCTCAACACATAGCATTCCTTCAGAGGAAGGAGATGTTCTGAAGATGTGCAAGTCAGTACAGTCTCACTCAAGTTCCTCATGATGTCATTTCATCCTGCATAAAGACAGTTGTTTGAATAAAAACAAATGGAGTGATCACTGCCTCCTTCTAGAGTGAGATGGATCTGCATATGATCTGGAACTGGTTATGGATTCTTGTAAGACTGGACTTGGAAATAGTTATTTTATGTTTTTTTATTAGAATTTCACTCATCCAGGATTCTGTCCTGGTCATTTTCACTATTGTACTCAACGAGCAGCAAGTCAGGGAAGGGAATGTTTCATTCAGAGCTCGTTGCCTGAAGGTCTATCACTTAAATCCCTTGGTGCAGATTCATAAGTTAGCTGCTGGTTTCATTTACCTGACAAAATGATTCTAATATTCAGTGAGATCTTGTAGATTATACTGGAATGTCAGTGAGGTAAACTGCCACCAAACCATATAACATAAACCATCACAAATCAGCACCACTAATTCCCAGAAAGGGTGGAATCCTGAACACTCCTGAGATCTGAAGTAAATGCAAATTACATTTACAAAACTGAAGGGGAAAGAATATCTGTGCAGCTACATGTAATGATGCTATTAAATTTCAATCTAGCTTCTTAACAAGGGACACGTCTTTAAATTCTTTGCTCCTTTGTACATTGAAGAGTATTATAACATTTTTCAAGGAACTTAAAGTGAATATGTGTAGTCTGCAGGAAAGCATAGTGAGCTCCAACATGTTTAAATTTGTTATAAATTTTTCTTATTTAAAGAGAAGTATTTCATGCATTTGAGGTGGGAGTAGGGATTTTGAATTAGTGATTTTTCTGAGCTTCCAAGTTAGTTTTAGATCTTAAAAGGCTTAAAAATTTCTGTTAATTCTTTAATTTCCTTGAAATTAGCTTCTTCCATGAGGATTTTTCCTACATCTTAACATTTAATTTACTGTAGTAAATAACAGTGAAAAAATTGACTTTAATCACATTGACATAAGATAACTCCTTTGACAGGGCATTTTAGAACATTAAGAATTTTATTAAGGGGATTAAATCATTGCCTCTAGTAATTGCTAAGGATAACAATGCTCTTTTGACCCAGCAGTTCCAAAATCACATAATTGAGTCTCCTTGGGCACTGTGAAGGTTCTCAATGCTTTATTTCAAAGGTATTTTTGGAATAATTACAGTACTGGATGATAATTCTGTGCAATTTTTGTCTACTAAGAATCTCAAAATCTCCTAAAGATCTTTTCTCACTTCTAGGAAGCCTTTCTCATCCTATTATAACACTATGGGGGATAATGAGGAAAGTTTAACAAAACAATATTGTGTTTTTTAATGTTGAAATCACTTAGTTTTAGCAAGATTGTTTTACTTGCTGAACTAGTATTTACCTTATATTGAGTACTTGCACATCATAGCTTATGCCATAAATAAAAAGGGGTTTTTAAATTTGTAATTACACTGACCTTATTGGGAATCCTGGTTGATTTTACTGGGACCATATATGATGTTGCTGAGTGAAAACTGTCCAGAAGGTTCACTGCATTTGCTTTCATACCATTGTTGAATCTTTTGTTTATGCTAATCATCTTATGCAAATTGATTTCAAATGCTTCTATGCTCCACTCATTTGCAGTGAGGAGTAGTAGAAGATAGAGGGGCAATTTGCTGAAAATGCTTGCTTCTGGCCTGATCAAAAATGGGAGATAATTTTTCTGATATCAACTTGATATAATTATTTTAAAACTAGGCAGACTTCTTTGCCGTAAGTATGAAATAAGTGGGTAGTCTGAAAGTCAAGCTGTGGAAGAGGCTTAGAGCTCTGAATTTTGGCTGTTATGAAACATGTCTGTTAATGCTGGTCCAGGCATCTGTGGTGTACAGGTACATTGAATTTACTGATGAGGCTGTGACTCTGTTTGCAGCATGTTTGAGTTCTTACCAGTGACTGCAGGGTAGAAACTTATATTAGCAAGTATTTGAGTTTAATCTGTAACATGAAGCTTCTTTAAAAAATGGAATTGTCTTTATCTTTCTTTGCCTGCATTTATTCTCATCTCTGACTCTTTTTGTACTTCTAATGCTTCTCTACCATCTGCAAGTTCATCATGAGAGTACCCAGCTATAATCAATGAAAGCTGAGTTCTTCAGTCCTACTTGCCATTCCCAGAGAAGGAAAAATAAAAAGTATTCTGAAATACACTACAAATTCCAATTCTGTTTCTGCTGAAAGACATTCTTTTCCCATCTGTTGCATGTTATTTGTCTTTAATCATTAGAGATTGGCTTAAGGCTGAGGCATATAATTTAACATCCCCATCAAAGTTATCGTTCTTCGTTACTTCTTTCGTGCTCATCAGAACTGAGAGTAAAAAAGGATACAGCATGGTAACACTAAGCAGGAATGAAATTTTGTACTGGAAGTACATCCTTAAAAAGCAAAAACATTGTTACTGTAAATATATGTAAACCAGGAAAGAAGGGTGGGCTAACACAGGTCAAACTTTGCTCTTCCTTTCACATCAAAGATGATCTTTGTTATAACCAGTATTTCTTTGCTTCACTACTGTGTAAAAAAGATAAACATATTTATTCTAAGCCTTGATTCTGTTTAGTCTATAAAGGCAACAGAAATTTGTGTGATGAATTCTGGTACTATTAAATGTTTAGGTCAAATAAAAATGACATATATTAGCACCAACACAAAATACCAACTGCATATTACATTCTGTATTTCCAGTGCAAAAGGGACACTTTGTTCACATTAGGGCATCTGAAAGTGCTTTGTCATTTCCAAATGCTATTGACTGCAGTGCTGGATTCCTCGGGGTCACGTTTCATTGCCCATGCTATCTTCTTGTCTAGACTGCAGCCTCCTATGATATGTTTTCAAACAGCTTTCATCTACCCTCCATCGAGGGACAGAAATATTAACCTGTAATGTCAAGTCTAAATTAAAGAGACATTTTTCCTTTCAGTAGGAATTCAGTAGAATAAAAATAAGAAGAAAGAAAAATAAAGAAAATGACAGGCAAATATGATATTCAGCCTTAAACATATATATTTATAAAGCTCACACCCTGCAAGCCCAGTGTTCCTTCTGGAGTTTGAAGAAAAACAGCCACCATGTCCTCAAATCCATAACAAGTTAACTGCAAAGATTAGAGATGCTAAATCCTTCTGAAGTCATGAAGTTAGTGAAGAGTAAAAGAGCTGTTTTTAAAAAGGTGCTGATGTCTTTCATGCTTCTGCCTGATGAGCATCAGAATTTCAAGAGTAGGAGCTATAGTCCCAGGAAGGCTTTGGGTCATGCTAGTCGGGCCCTTTAGCCCTCGGCCTCGTGTGTTTGTGTCCATTCTCTAGGGAACAGTGAGAAATATGTCCAAGGCTTTAAGAACTGTACTGAAAGGGAAGCAGCAGTGGGTGCACAGGGCCCTGCTGAGGTCTCTGTCACTAGCAAGGCATGGGCAAAACAAGGAGGAGCAATTTTGTCATGTTCATGGCTAACTTGCCTGTTTTTGCATGTTTCTAGAGAGTAAGTGCTGTGACATGGCAATTCTACAGGGCTATTGTAAGGATGTTTCACTTGAGAATGAGAAAAGTTGTGAAGTAGAAGAACAGCTCTTGCTGTTAAAAGATGTGATTTTTGGTAAAGGTGTAACGATCAAATACTTCCAGCCCGTTGAGACATCCCTGATCAATGCTATATGGGCATCTTTTAGGTCACTTGCCAGAGCTGTTTCTTAAAGGCTGCCGTGTGTCTTGGAGGAATTTTTTGGCTTGCTGTGGCACTTGTTGCCTTCAATTATGAACTTGCATTTGAAAATCAGACTTCTAAATTTACTTCCTAAATCTAAACAAGTTGTATATTTATCTACTATAACATGGTGTAACAATCCTAATAAGATATTTAGGAATGGCGGTAATGAGGATGGGAGAGACAAAACCAGATAATAACTATAGATAAATTTCAGTCTTTACCACAAAGCATTCCCATAGATATAAATACAAATTTTTAACTCAGAGCAGCAGAATTTGGCCCAGTGAAATGGACTGATCCTGATTCTTCTAAGAGAGCAATGAGAAGATAAATCTAATTTTTATCTGCTATATGGCTTTTTCATCAGTGTTGGGAGCACAGACCATTTTTAAAAGTGGATTGTAATTGCCCTTGGCTATATAGGTATGATTTCAGAAGAAGAAAGGTCAGTGTCCCACTTGCAAATGGTTTGAATGTTGTGCTGGCAGAAATAGGTTCACAAATGCATCTGAAAATACTGTTAATAACTGATATGAAGAAGTTCTTATTTGTCTTTGTTCTATTTGAGTAGAGACATAGAATCAAAAGTTACACTTAGGACAGCAGCATGTGAGGGAAAACTGGAAATCATCTCAAATTTTGTAGTTTTGTAAATCTAGTCATAGTTTGATAACCTACTGTATGTATATTTGTTCTGCTGGTTTATTTTTATTTTTTGAATTGACTACTTTTCACTAGGGGATTTTTAAAAATAGGCATATAAAATATAGCAGGATATTTCTGATTAAGAAATATTGAAGACAAAATTAAAATAAGCCTTGTGCTATTTCTATCAATCATTTTTGCATTCATTGCCATACTAATCTAAGGAGGAGGAAAGCTCTTTTCAGTAGCTTCTGCAAGTAGTTCTGGAAGCTTCTGCAGAAGTTTCAGTATGCTTGAGAGTCAGCATGTTAAAGAAATAAATGTTATGGTAGAACATTTGCAACTGAATGGTCAGCATAGCCCATGGAGCCCTGCTAACATATGCTATTCCCACTGCTGGAAAATTAGAGAAAGTGAACAATAGAGAGCAATAAAAATGAGTAGAGATCTGTGTCTTTCAGAGGAAGGAAAATATTGTTAGTTTCTTCTATTTCTAGGCTGCTTGTTTATATCTGGAACAGAATACTAGTAAGTCTGTGCTGAGCTGTAGGTTTCTGAGTATCAGTGTCTTTCTTATGGCAACAATAACACTAGTGAGTGTAGAACACTGATATGGTGGCTTTCTCTATTCAGAAGAGCACCTGAAGATTAAATGAGCTTTTTAAAGATTTAAAAAAAAAAAAGAATAAATGGAGAAACATTAGCAAAGAGCTTTATAAAAATTAAATGTTGAAACTAAGTTAACTGCTATAAAACTATCTTTTGTATTAAATAACTATAACAGAAATGGATCTCAGAAGTGCTGGGTTATAGTTCAGTGGTGGATTCTCATTAGCTTTGTGGTACACTTAGAACTGAAATCTTTCTTCAAGACTTCCTATAACATCAGTGCAACTTTGTACTGTGTAGGTAATTAAAGAGGGGTGACGAAGTCGCATTTGAAATTCTTGCATGAATTCCATTCGAGATAAAGTATTTGTTTACAGTAACTTGCCATCATTGTGGTGATTTTAAAAATTTTTATACCAGGAGAACACTATTTCCTCTAGTCAAAGTCCCAGTGCTAAGAGTGGCTGTTAAGATGAAGCCTGGATGCTGGGGTTGCCTGTTTAGCTTTCTCTCCCTTCCTTTTGTTGACACCACAAATTCCTATACATTTAAGACAGGAAAACTGTTTTTGCAAAAGCTTCCCCCAGCTCTGGATGTTGAAGAGAGCCTGCCTTCCTTTATTCTCTTTTTCACAACATCTGCAGGAAACCAATATACATTAATTCAGTTATCATTAGTACAATTGCAATTACTGCTCCTTTCATGGTTCACATGCCTGCTTTGTAAGGTGTGCTGGTGGAGGCCTTGCTTTCTGACTGCTTCTGGCTTTATGTCCCTGGAGAAAATAATCTCCCCTTCAGCTTTTAAATGGAGCTTTGGTTATTTTCATATCTAAACTTTCCTAGAATAGAATAAATGATCTTTATAGAAGACATGCAGCTCAAGTGTTCTGAGCTTGTCTGGAACAGTTAACTTTTTCCCATTACAGCTCATGTTGTTCTGAGAGTTGGATTTGTGCCTGAAGCTGGTGATAGGACGCCAGTGTTTTGTTTATTGTTTAGCAGTGCTTGTACACGATTAAGGCTTTTTTGTTTCCCTCTCTACCTCTGCAATGTGTAGTCTGAGGGTAAGCAAGAAGTAAGATGGGAAGACAACTGGAAAAATAGACTTGAGTAGCCCGAAGTGATATTCGTGCTCTATCACTTTGTGTTGGGATGATGGAAGAAGTAAATGAGGGTTTTGTTTTCTAAGATGACCTTTGTTCAAGGACTGGCTGGGTGTCAGACTGCCTGTGGGTGGTAGCAAGTGGTTGGCTTTGTATCACTCCTCCTTGATCTGACATCAATGGAATTGTGAGCGTACCAGTTGGGGTACTGCTGCAGAGATTCACGTGACATGAATAAGAACAAGCTTACAGATAAATTTTTGGTAGCATTGTCACTAAAGATGTTGTAGCAGCAGTGACTGTCCCTTAGTTGCAGTACTTCTGGATTATTTCACATCCTAGTTTTAGATTACAGGTGGATAATCACTCTTCTGTGTAGCAGAAAGGGGAAAAAAGAGCATACAGCTTTCAGGGTAGGCTGAAGGTGGCTTTAGCAGTGAAGAATCCTGTTCTGCTGATTCCCTCCGAACAATAGATACTGTTGCTAATCCACTATAGCTGCCATTTTATATAAGTCCCATCAATCATCATGTATTAAATGACTACTTTGTTCTCCAGAGTCCAGGGAAGATGAAATGAGGGATGAGCAATAGGGTAACTAGGGTAAGTAGTAGATTAGATTCTCTTTTGTGTGTGAAACAGATGAGAACAACCTGTTTCAGGGGAGAGGAGACAGAGTTGTTGTGATACCTTCCTCTCTGAATTGTAGTATGTAATCTTAGCAGCGATGTTAAGAATCAGAGCATCTGTACTGAAGGATTCAGATTTTCCAAATTTAGAAGTCTGCATAGAATGCATTTCCTGTGGCAGTCAATTTAACTCCAGCTGACAGTGGGGAGAAGTGATGTGTGCTGAATAAATCTCATTATATGAATTTTCTCTTTTAATATGCAGTATCTACATTTCTAGAAAAAAAAACAAACTGTTACATTTCTAATGATTTGCAAGATAAATAAACATTCAAAATATTCCACGTTATACAGACAAAGATAATTGTTTTTTAAAGAAGTAAAGACTATCTATCTCCTTTTGTTAGATTGCTTTTATTTTTAAATTCTGATTTTCTGCTATGAAGAGGACACACACAAATCTGTAGATATTTTTGACACCTTTAATGGGTGCACAATAACCCTCTTGGCTGTATCAGAAATACCTTTGCAGATTGAACACAAGGCAGATGTAAGAGTAACAAAGAATATCAGTGACAATGTTAACTTAATTTCAAGCCATCTTGTTTGTGAAATCAAAAGCAGATCAGTGTTTCCTTGTTTAAAATATAATATGTTGAAAGTAAAAATAGTCCTTATCCTATACCCAAAGTGAATTCTTTTTCTACCAGCCTTTCCTTTCTTAGCCTCAAGAAACACGAGGCACAAAGGACAGAAGTGTAACTAAGTGCCTGCCTTTTAGCCCACAAACTGTCCAGTCATGATTCCTGGGCAAAAAATAGCTGTACACCCACACAGGCCCATAAAAATAACAATATAGGCCAACAAGCTGTCAGGCTGAGGAGGGGCTGGGTAAACACAATTGAAAACCAAAAAAAATTAAAAAATAAAATAACAATAAAGCCAAACAAAAAAACAAATCTTTCATGGCAGTTGTGAGGGAGCAAGTTTATGGATGCTCTCAATCAGTCTGTAACTATAAGAAAGGACTGAGTTCAAAATGCATAATACTAAGCTATCTTATCTTGACTGGTCCTCGGAGTGCTAACAAGACCTCTGCAATACAAACTGCTGTGATCTATGTAAAGCTACTTTGAAATACATGAGTGAATGGAAGGTTCATATATTTTAATCAGAAGGGTTTTTTTTTCCATGCAGTTATTTAATTTGGGTACTGAAGAGGCTCAAGTGCTGAGTAGCACAAGGGCATACAAAAGTAGTCATGCGTTAAATAGAAACTTGAAGTATACACAACTTTTTGAATAACATCTGTACTTACTTAAATTTCAATCAAAGGCTTTGTTGATTATTGTTACAATAAACTTACAGAAGCTAATGTGAACTCAGGTCAAGGTTGAACACCTGGTTACTGTGTGCATGAACTGAAACATGAGATCAGTGAAGAAATAAAAGGTTTTTATGGTGTCACCATCCCTCTGTTTATCGTATACTGGTTTGGCATTTGGATGCTAGCAAACTTTTTACAAAAGCCTTACAGAGATCTGACTCTAAACCAGGTTGGATCCTTATATGCTTAACTATTCTTTAACTATAAAGGTTTTCCCCACTTCATCTGTTGTAGTTTAAAGCTTCAGTCAAATGCTATTGCTTCTGAAATAAAAAAAAAAAGTCTTGTTTGTTTATTTATTGAATTTATTTACCCTAAGGTAAGTATTGAACCCATTGTATCTTACTTAGATTTTAGTCATCAAGATTCAACATTGGTCTCAGCAGAAGACAGTAACTGCTCACGTTGTGGCTTACTGAACCATGGGGAATGGAGAAGGACAGGATTTATTTTTGTCAATTTGTTCTTCTCCATTTTTTGGAGATTCCAAAGTTCAGTGTGCTTCTGTAGTTCTGAGAAAAATCATCTGCCATACCCAGAATACTTTCCATGTGGTATCAGTGGAAACCATGCAGTAGATAAACCAAAAACAAAACTAATTCATGGTCTTTGGCAGGTATTGGAGATACTTTTGGAAATAAGGAACAGCAGCCATTTTCTTTGGTAGGGTGGATTTTTCTTTGCTGCTAAGTTGACCTGGATGATTTTTCCAACCCTCTAAATGTGAGATCATTCTTCTTACACTCAAAAGCAATCAACTTGTGAACCTTCCATTTTAAGTGGCTGCCGGTGAAGAGTGGATATTGTGCACCAGCTGTTTCCATGATTTGCTGAGGAGAGATACATGTTGAATACTTTCTATCCTTCACTGTTTCCCAAAGTTCCTGTAAAGCCATGCCATTTTGTTCCCAGTTAATGTGGAAAGGACATAGCGTAGCAGTTTTGCTATGTTATGATGAGGAAAGTGGCGCTTGAACTTTCACAAGAGATGTATATAGTTAGTGGAGTTGCACTGACCTATATGTTGCCTTGTGTGTAACCTTTTCCTGAAGTTAGGAGAGAAATCATCTGAGGTCTATCTTAACTAGGCAGTGAAGACAAATGTCAGAAAAAGACCCCATTCCAATGCCAGGCATAGCAAGAAAATCCACTTCCCATGGCTGTAGAAGTTTTGGGTCGGCAAAAGTAATATCCTCAGGTCTTAAACATACATCCAGTCTTCAGGAATGTGTTATAAAGCTCCTCTAACAGCAAAGATTTCAAAAAGGGAAAAATTTATTTGCTTAGACCCTTGCTAATGAAATTCAGTCACACACAGTAGCTTAGAAAATATTGTATTTGAGGAAAATATGCTGATTACATTTAATAGCTGAATTACATCTTTAATTCTCTGTGCCTCTCTATACTGCATTCAAATATTTAATGCATCCTGAAGACCTGTAATAACTTGTACGCTTGCAGCCTCATTCTTCAGTAAAGTTATGTTTGAGTTTTCTTTAATTTATGAAAATGAAACTCAGTAAAAGTTAGCATACATGGTAGTAACCAACTTTTCACATCTTGACTCATATTGCGTAAGTTTTTGCCATAGTTATCTAATGCTACAATTTAAACATCCATTTGGTTTTTTGTTTTTGTTTTTTTTACTGTTTTGACTCACTCAAATAAATAAATAAATGGAGTAGAAATGAGCTAAAACCAACCACATAGTGATTTAATGCCAGAAATAATGGAAATTGAAGGTGAAGTGCACTTCCAGCTATCGCTCTTCTCCTCATGGTTTTGAAGCTCATCAACTCCCTCTGTTGTGCAGTCAGTTATTACAGCAACATGTAGTTCACTTACACACATTTTTATGGATTTCTTTTTAAAAACCACCAGTCCTTTTCTGCATTAATTCATACAGAATCATTCATAAATGTTTTTGCCTGTGCATGCAGGAAGAAAAACATCTCTTAATGAGTGGAGATTTAAGGCAACTTTCTCAAAAATACCTCAACTTGAGGTAAAAAAAAAAAAAAAAACCTATCACTTAAAAGTAGCACCAACAGAAACGTCTACATTTGTGTTGGATGTCATTTCTATCTGCTTTGTCTTTACTTCTTCATCTGTCATAAAGTTGCAGACTAAGCACAAGTGTCTTCCAAAATTGTGGATGATGGAATTAATTGCACTGCGTAGTGAAGTGCTCTGGAGTTTTGATAGCACCCCTCATTTCCAGGAGGTTTGATTGGAATGAGGAGGAGTGGCAGTCGTGGTTGGACAAGGACCACATGAGTTTGGTGGCTAGGAGCAGGATTTGTGGAGAAAATAGATGTTAGGTAGGGATGTAAGTAATCCCAGCAGTATTTCATGAATGCTTACATGGATTGTTAATCCTGGGAGAAAAAGAGGAGCCTTAAATTCAGCCTATGAAGATGTGAACATTCCAACCTACTCCATAAGGCAGGCAGTACCTCAGAGGTCTGGGATCCTAAAAGTTCCATGAAGTGTTTAGATGGTTTTCAGTTCAGCTGTGGATCCCTCACGGATTCTTTTGTGTTGATATATGTAGCTACAGTGAATTCGCTTAGCCAACCTCTTCCCTACCTTTAATTATCAGTCTTTAAGGAAAGATAATTCTGATGGTGAGCAATTTCTTCATCCTATAAAAAAGAACTGTTTGGTTTAGATTCTTTGAAATAATATTTTGAATAATTGCTTGGTTTTTTTCTATGTAAAATTTATTTACCTTGATATGAGCTATACTGTGCGTCAAAATAACCTGTAAATCATTCAGTGTTTTATACTAATTACTTTGTATTTGTTACAAAATGTGTAATAACGCTAACACAAAGAGAGGCACTGCTTCAAAAAAAGAACTATCTCTTTATTCTCTTGAAAAAATGAAAGTCTATCCCAACTCACATTACTGGGTATTAGAATCCCCTTGAATCAGTAGGAGTTACTGAGCTGACCATGTTAGCTATCATCTAGGGGCTCCAGATGTATTACATTGAGGAGTGCTATGGTCTCCTATGTCTTTTTTCCACCCAGTGCAGGCAATTTCTTTTACGGTTAGTGTGTTCGTGAAAAAACTAATAAAATCTAATTTCTGAAAAATTGTCTGCAAATCCCTCAGCTCTCAGATCAACTTCTGCCTTCTTCCAAAAAATAATGTGGGTGTACTTAATGGTACAAACCTTTTAGGTAATTAATGTCGTATAGAAGTAACTCCAAAATAGAACAACTACTGATAAGAAAAAGCAGAGCTGTTCTGATGGTTCTCCCCAGCTCTAGGTCTCAGCTGTAGCTGTGTGTCCTTCTAGGACACTCTTATACCAGAATCTTGACAGTCTGTCAATTAACTCACAGCCGAAATGGCTAGGATAGACCTAGGCATCTAGAGGAAGCATTACTGTGCTAAGATATTGGCTTGTTAGGGCATGAGGTACCACTCACGTCCAACAACGTCCAACACTTACTCCCTTATTAATAAGTACCATTACCTTATTTTAGGATCCAAAACTCTGTGATGATAGGAAGGTTGTGACAGTGTTTCAAAGAGCATTTCAGTGAACTCTGTCTGCAGAATTGTCAGTAGGGAGAGTTTTGACAAGCCCAAGAGAAAATTTGATTTAGAATAACATTTCTTCAGCTTTTGAGGGCTAAGGGGAGTTGAGTCTGTTCGATTTTCATCCATGTAAAAATTGTTCCTCATATTCTGAGTTTCTTACTGAAGGACTGAAATAAGTGGGACTACATAAAACTGGGCTATGTAAAGCTAGGCTACCATGTGGCTTGTGTTTTCATGTGTTCTAAGGTCAGGTTAATTCCTCTTCTGTAATTGGAGGAATTCAGGAAAAGAAAATTTACAGATCAGATAAAAAAAATTCCCGGTCAAGTCTTAAATTTTTTTGCCCCCTGACACATGTGGATGAAATGTGTACCCTTTCAGATAAACAATTTAAGCTCCAAAAATGGTTGCAGAAGCTCAGATAACTGTCAAAATGTACCCTAAAATAATAAAAATTTAAATGCAAAAGAAAATAATTTCACTTTTTCTGTTAGCACATTACAAGGGACTTTTTGAAAGCATTTTAAATTACCAAAGTAGTTAAAATATTCTTTATGACAGTTCACTGAAACTGGTTTTATTCAGTAATGTATAATGCTGTGAAACTATTAAAGCAAATAGCAATGGCAAATTTGCAGGGAAATCAGATAAAATAGACATCACACTTCCATTGATGAATGATCTTTCAGAAATGCTTATTCCATGATATTATAAAATCTGCAACTAAAATTAATCTCCATTGCTACAGAAGCATATTTTTGTATTGTGTTTGTATAAATTGTGAAGCTCTGTTTTACATGTATATTCAGCTATCTGTTTCACTGACAAAACTTAACTCAAATATTACCATAGTAGATAATTGTGCAAGTCCTCAAAGTTCCTTAATATAGGATGTAATTTGTTTAATATATGCAGATTAAGGGCTTGATTCATCCAGGGATTTAAATGCAGAAGTAGTCACATTTGAAGCCAACAGGACTGTCTGAATTGTTAAAATAAAGCAAAGTACTTAACATCTGAAGATGGGGCTTAGAATAGCAGTCTGGAAATAGATCTGTAACTGTATTCCTTTAAATCTGTCTTCTGTGCCATTAAAATTTTCCTTTACTGGAAATTACATTGTCATTTGAAACAGTTTTTTTTTTTTCTTGACACTTGTAGTTGGTACAGGTTTTGCTATGCATATTTCAAAATGCAAATTACCATCAGATCTTTGGTTAGAAGGGCTAAATGGGAAATGCCAGCTCAGCATCTGCCTGCCAGTTTCAGCTGCACAGAGCCCAGGGGAAAGGGCAAAGGGAAGAGCCACTGGCTACAGAGAGGAATTCCAGATGGGGAATATGTGGTCACATTACTTTTTTCTACAAAATTTCAGGTTGTATTCAGAGGGTGAATGATCCAAACGTTACTGACTTTTTTGTGTCCCACAGCACCCCTAGAATGGACAAGTTAGAAAATCAACAGGCACAACTCTCATATGAAATAAGTTGAATATTTGTAGAAGAGAGACATTGTAATGGTAGGTTTAGAGCATTTATTTTTACTTATTATTTTCTTATTAATCCATCAAGACTTTGATTTTTTTTTTCTCCTGTAAATCTGCCTGAAACAATGCTGAGAATTTACACTTAGTTTTAAGTTCTTATTTTTTCATAGCCCTTTTTTGTATATATCTGCCTCAGGAATGAAGTGGAGAACCATGGTGTGTTTCTCTAGTGTTTCCATAGTGTGGAAAGCACTGTGTTTTAAGCACTTTTAGATGTGGGCAAAACCAATTGGGTATTGTGGACCTTTCATGAGAACTGGATGAAACCACTCAAGGTGCCTGTGCTGAGAAGCTGATGCATACTTTTTATTCAAATTTCAGTTTATTTACATTAGTCATACTTGATTCCAGTGCTTTCCTATGCCCATCAACTGTTCTCTTGGTGGTACAATGGGAAGTGTAAATTCCTCTTATTATTATTCAGAGAAAATACAGTATACACTAATGAAGTCCTCAGTGTATTGGTGCCCTTGCATTTACATTGAACATCTGCAGCTCTCAAAATACTTAAAAAAATAATAATAATATTAAAAATAGGAGTGCATTGTTCCATTTTTTGAAGGAACATTTTTTATGACAGGGAAGTCTTGGAATGTAAGAGGTCTCCCTGAATTCTGGTTTTCCCTGGGCATATTCCCTGTTCCTTTGTCACGACCCTACCTTCCATTCCTCAACTAATCTAGTTTCCTGTGTCTCATGGGGCTGTGGTGATGATATTCTTAATCATTGCAAGCATCCCTCACAGAGTGCAGCAGCCATCTTGCTACAGTACTAGATTTTAGGTTTTATGGTCGTAGGCATATCACCACAGCAAATGCCAAATTCATTTGTTTGCTGAGTCCGTTATAGGAAAATCTATGCAAAGGTCTTCAAAGTCCCTCCTACACTCTTATTATTGCTTGCTGTGCACTTCACAACTTTATCTACACTGAGGCATCAATTCTAGAATTATCATTTACACAACTGAGGAACTTTGTTATTCCCAGGATTTAAAATAACTAAAAACTATACACCATCTTCTGATATTCTGATACAATTGAAATACACAATTCTTGCTATATTAAGCAATTAAAAAAATAAAATTGAAATATCACAGGAGATCTGAATGTTAGAGTCCCAGATGTTCAGGAAGCCCCACTGACTACCATGCTTCAGTGAAACCGATGAATTTCTTTCAGGTCTTTTTGAGTGTTTGTAAGCACACCAAGGTGATCTCAGCCTTTATATGCTTTGTGCAAATGAGACTATATCATTCCTTGGTATTGTTTTAAAAGTATTAATGTCTTGAGACAATCAAAATAGGATTGAGGCCAAACAGTGGTGCCACTAATTTGTTGTATGTTCAGATACTGCAAGACATCCAGTTAACTTTTTTTAAGAAGTTCTTAAGAAAATTCAAAAGCAGTATTAAAACACATGATAGAACACATAACCATCAAGCTTCACCACATGGCTGAGCCCTGACTTTACCTTATTTAGAATAATGCACGCTCAGAGTACCAATCTCTCTGAAAAAAGCAAAATGAAGTCCATTCAGTTATTAGTGCTATTATAATGAGACTTACAGATTGGCCACCATTCCTAACTCACATGGAAGTTTTCATTTTGGATTTTCTACAAACCTTTCCTGTTAAAATGTGGGTAGAACTGGAGAGAAAATAAATGGAACAGTTTGTTTTGTGAATATAAGCGAAAACTAAAATAGGAATTATAAGGCATGGGAAAAATGAAATTCATTCCTTGAGTTGAAGCTGCCAAAGCACATATTGTGGGCTTGTAAATGAAGGCTTATTCAGCTATTTCTTCTCCTGTTATATATATGAGATCTCCATAGCAACAGCCATTTTGTACTGTGCATATATTTCATGGTGTTCCACATACAGTGCTGAAACAAAGGACATTTTAAAATACTTTTTAGGGAAAGAATCAGTACCTACAGTCACAGAGCAGTAACTTCCCCAACAGCAATGCTAGTTTTTAAAACTTCTTTAAATAAATCATGCTTTAACTTTTCAGTCAGTTATGTGCTGTTGTGTAATAAGTGAATTTTAAAATATATATTTAAAATGTTTCACTATGTGATTAAGGTAAAATTTAATTTTGAGTTTTTAAAGTCATGCTGTTAGAGCTAAATTTATGGCAGGTTGGGGTCCTTCTAAAATTCTGGGGGTCACCGCCAAGATACAGGTCTGTAAGAGGTGAGGCTCTGCTGGTAGTTTGCCAACTGCACACTAGCCCACAAAGAATGCTCTTTCTATACACAGGTCAGTAGGTGCTGTGCAAGAGAAAGAATAGGACAGCTACCCATAAGAAATATATCTATTTTTAATGAATCTTATAACTACATTTGTCATTCCTTGTAAGAGGTCAATATACTATGCCTTTTCTGCCTGGTGCCTACACACAGCTGGTGTAGCATCGAGCAGATGGCAGTGAGAGTCAAGAATTGATCCAAGCTCTGTGCTAAGCAGAGAAGGCTTTGACAGAGACACTGGTATGAGGTATTTTTCCCCCAGTGCTCAGTTGGAGTCTGGCCCTATAGACCAAATGCAAAATACTAATAGTGATCAGCAGCAGTACAGAGAGGGGCTGTCAGGTGAATTCGATCAGTGCTTCTGAGGACAATTTTCCCTGACAGACTTTTCTCTAGATGCTGTATAGCCTCAGATTGACATATGCAGACACAGGCAGCTTATCTTCACAACCCCTTATGGCTGAGCTTTACCTGTGAGTGTTCCTAAGCATGACATGGGGAAGGGCACCCAGTGATAGGGATAGATTGTGCTTTTGTTGAAGCCTTTTGAAATACTGATGCTCAGCACATGCTCCTGACCACCTGTGTTAGAGTAATGGGTGTGAAATGAAACAGGTAAAGGAGAGTGTTTCTGAGACAAACAGCTGATGACAGGTGTAGGAAGGAAAGAAAGGGTATGTAAAGTTCCTGTGAAAACCCTGTGATCTGATACCTCTTGCTTCCTGTGAAAACAGTGTGCTTAAGGTGTGTATATATGAAGTTATCTGAGAAGTTGACACAATGAGGTATTGCTTCATTCACTGCTGGATGCATGCCCAAATGTGTCCGCAGGCACAAAGTTGCGTTTCTCCTGAGCCACATTCCCCACCGCTTTCTTGTTCTCACAGAACAAGCTGTGAAGTCCTACAGGGCTTTTTCCCTTGTACTATCAATCTTTTTCATAGTTACACTATAACCCAGGGGACATCCTTAACCAGTCCACCAGAGCAGCTGATGGGGCGGTGTGTTTCCCCATGGCACAGTGCTCTCTGAAACTTGATGTCCTGAGCAATGGGCAGCTTCACACCTGCTTCCATTCAATGTCAGCAGCAAAGCTGTACTGGAGAGACTCCTGGTCAGCACTGACAAGATAATGAAAGCGTGACTTCCCTTGAGTGAAGAAATTGAAAGCATTTCCCCTAGGAGACTTCTCTTTTTTGTTGGTGGTGGTCACTGTTTTATGTTTTTGTTAAGCTAATTTGAGGTTTCTTTTTCTTTGTCCCAAATTACAGCCTGTGTGCTAACACCTATCTGTGTCTGTAAGCTCCAACCAGAGTCTATTAAAGGACGATGTCTGTCAGCACTTGTGCTGAGTGCAGCTAACAGCTCATGCCTGGGAGTGCGGTGTCCTGGTGCTCAGGAATCACCTCAAGAACCTGTATTAAATAGGTTATTACTCTCTGTAAGGTTATTAATGCCTATGTATTACATTTCCTGAAGGGAGCATAAAATGTCACCAGAGCATTTCCATTATGGGGAAGACAGAACCCCTGAGTGTTCATCCAGCTCTTTCAGAGGCTGAAAAATCTCTGGACAGGAGCAGATTGTATGTACTTCAGGCTTATGGAAACTTCTCCCCCCTGCTGCTCAGTGTAGCTGGGAGTGAGGGTCTCACTTCAGACTGCTCTGGTTGAGGTTGGAGGACTCGTGCCTTCTCCTGGCTGGAGAAAGAGCTTTCTGTTCACAGCTCCTTTCTCCTGTGGGAGAAAGTGAGCAAGCCTGACCTGGATGGCTAGATATGTCTGGCTTACATTCAGCTCTGAAAGTTTCTGGCTTAGAAATCCTGGTTTGCAGTGGTGTTTTATGGAGACAGAGTTACTCTGTGATATCTTTACTAACATTGTATGCATCCTTCTTTTCTTCGGAACCCCTACACTTTCAGATACTCTTGAAGGAATTTTCCTCAGATAATTTTCCTGCTTGAGGTATCATGTTTAATCTTATGTTGTCAACATATATATATAAATCTTATCTCATGCTTGGGAATACAAAACACCATTAAATTTCTTCCCATGGTTTTAGATATTTGGAAACAAACCTAGATTTTAATTTCTGTATCATGGCACTTATAGCCTTTTCTCTCTGAGACAGAATCTGTTCATTATTTAGGTAATATGTCACTGTAATAAACAGACAGCTCTTTTAAGTGCATATCTGGAGGGCTGGACCAGGCCCTGAGCAACCTGACCAAGCTGTGGATGCCCACGTTCATTGCAAGGGAGTTGGGCTAGATGACCTTTAAAGGCCTCTTCCAACTCTCAGGTTTCTGTGATTCTGAACTATGGTTGTGCTGCTGTAATTTGGAACATACCTGACTGCTCTGAACCTGACCCAGTGTACTGTCAGTCTAAACAATGTGGGAAAAATAGTTGCTAGCTGCATAAAAGAAAGACAAATCTGAGTATTTCTGCTTCTGCAAATTGGTATCTTTTTTTCCCCTAGGCTTATAGCATAATACATTGTATACTATGTTCCTTGAATATACAATATTAGCAAAAGAGTATGGCTGCTGAAATATTTTTCCCTGATTTCATTGCCCTTCAGCCTGGTCATATATGACAACTGGCTCAGATGGAGATTCTAATTAGCAAGCATTAACAGATGGCTCTATTCCATCATCCTCATCTTTCTTAAGTAACCCAACTGAAGCCAAAGGCAAGTTCCCTTTATACTTACACTGTCTTCACTGGTAGCTTGATCTTTACATAAGTTGCACTACTATCTACTATGACAAATCTGTTAAGAACAACTGTTCTTTCTTGATAATTGAGTAGTGCTGTGTTTCACAATCTGTGCTGTAACTGAGGAAATAAAAAAATCAGGACTAACTTTTAACATAACTTACTCTGTTTAAATAAAGCAGTATTCTACCAGGTCTGGAATAGAACCTTTTCAAGGCAAAACCTAAGGACACTTTTTAAAGTAAGAGCTTTTCAACATAAATACCATAATGTTGGTTGAGTCTGTGACTTGTAAAGACCACAAACAAATGAGTGAAGTGTTGAAATGAGTACCATATATTTGTCTAGTATGCTCAGAATTATCTACATTTGCCTCTGTTCATTTTTGTGGTTATCCATCCCCCCCCCCCCCCCCACCCCCCCAACTTTTTCCTTATCGACACTGTTAGGGGATTTTTTTTTATTGTTTT